>JAPZDY010000012.1:24380166-24400531 GCA_029783645.1 Ctenochaetus hawaiiensis | reverse complement strand
AACCACTGTTATGAGACACCACATCTTTTTTTTTTGTGTTTTTTGTGTCTAGGGGATAAAAAGGTCAATTTTTGGTAAATTACGTAACCCCGGCTTCTACGAGGAAGAGGCCACAAGCATCATGTTTCTGCCTGGTGTACGGACACTTTTCACTTATCCAGAAACACTGAGGCCTGACAGCTGATGCACATGATGTTAGGGAGTAAACTGGCTAAAGGCTGCAGACTATGGTTCTTCCACTGACTTAACACAACAGCATCTCAAGATATTCCTCAGCACTGCTGGGCCAAATATGCTTGGCCTTGTGTGGTGTGAGGCAGGCCGAGACTCAGCAGCACTGAAATCTTAGAATGACCCCAGAGTCAGTATGAGATGAACTGGAATGGGAAGAAAAACCAAACGAATTGAAGCTAAGGTCAACTTTAACTTCCACTTGTGTAGATATTTCAGATCAGTGTAGTGTAAATGTGCACTGCAGCTGCTCCAACACACAGAAAACAATAGTAAATAATAATAATTGGATGTGTTTAAAGTGTTTTAGAGTAAACTGCTGTGAACAAACAGGAAACATATTTTCAAATGGCTGGATGGACTGAGTGCCAGCTCTCAGCTCCAGCTCTGTGACACTTATCGTTGCCTTGTCAAGTGGTGTGACTCGCTTCCTGAGAGGCAGGCTAATAGTTGTTTAGTCTATACTCTGCCCCAGGCTTTAGTGTGGGTTAGCAGCACTTCAGGGCAGTGAGACCAGTGCCACCCACACAATGGAGATGGAAACTTAAGGACACATTCAGCTTTTACTTTCAGGAAGTTATTTAGAAAACAGTACTGACAAAAACTTTCTGTTACAGGTCAGACAACAACTATTATTGTTCCTGGATTAATACCTGCCTCTACAAACAGGCCAGTGTACTGATAAACTTACTGATCTCCATGGTGACAACAAGGAATGTTGATTAATGGGCTTCACACAAAAATTGTACACCATCAAAGTAGGTTAGTTTGACCTTTTAAACACTTTTAAACACTGTGCAGTACATGTGCAGTGTGTTGTTACAACAGGCCCTCTTGTGAAACCTGTAAGATGTGAATCTATTAAAGACCGCTGGGGAGGATGGTCGTAGCCTTAAAACAGCTGTGCCGCAGCTTAAGATTTCACTTGTGTTGCTGACGATCCACTGACAGCTGGCTTCATCTCATCATCCTCAACATTACACACATGACTTCCTTCAAGGGGACTTCAAAAAAAGTCACACTTCAAAGAGTCCATCGGCTTTACTGCTGTGGCACAATGAAAACGTCCTCTCCTGAAATACTGTATGACACTAGGCCCTCTTGTGCAGCCGCCATATCAGACTCAATTAGCCGGGAAATGCGGCAGTAAGACGTTGTTGGAAGTCAGTCATTAGCTCGGTTATGACTTTTGTTTAGGGGCAGCAAAGTGTGTCTTCACACTTTTACCCACCATTGAGCCTGGTTCTGTTCCAGGTTTGTGCCCATTAAAAGGAAGTTTTTCCTCACCAATGTCACCATGTGCTTGCTCATGAGGACACTGTTAGGTCTCTGTAAATTCAAAGCGTATGGCTTTGACCTGCTTTATATAAAAAGCATCACGAGACAGTCACTGTGGTGATTTTGCACTGTATAGATAAAACTGACTAGACTTGACATGGGATGTGTTCAGTGAGCTATGGTGAAGATGTCCCCTGCAGACAGGAGAGGGTCAGTAAATCTGAACCTTAACAGACTGTGACACAGTGGCCTTGGTCAGCACTGGCCCAGTCATGGTTGTGACACACAGGGCAGCAGACATCACCCTGACATGTTTCCTATACACACACCTCGACCTCACTGTGACCCCAGCCCTATTAGAGCAGCACAATGATTTTCTGTTACGTGCTGAGGATCATGGGTTAGACAAACCCCAGCAAGCCAAAGCCAAAGATCCTACCGCTCTTCTTTAATAACACACTCTTGTACTGTACATACTTGTCTGTATCAGCACAATGTAACATAATATAGAGGTAGAAGCTGTGCATTTCACCCAGTGAGGCTGCTCAGGTCTCTGATATGCAGCCACTGTTTCAGAAATGAAATATATAGCCTGTGTATTTCTTGTATGCACTCAATTTCTGTTTTCTTAGGAGGGCATGAACTGAAAAGGGGGAAACAACAATGTTTCCTAGTGGTACCACAGGGGCGTAACCGTTATATCTGAGTCAGTAAAGTGAAAGTGTGAGTTATAGAGATACATACTGAGCTGATACTCGAGAAGGTATCCAGTGAGAATCCCATTAGGCTCCAGCGGTGGGGCCCAGACCAGAGAGACAGTGTGCCTCTGTACATCCGTGACCCTGAAAACAGGATTTCTCTCTGGGACTGTGGGGGCAAAGAAGGTAAAGCACACAGTAAGAAGTCGAATTCTGCAACCCAGTTTCCTTGGCTATTATTAGATTTTCCCTTCAGTTGTTGTGAATCAATACACTCCATGCTGTTATTCCACAATCCTACCTCCCTCTGGGGTTTTGAAGTTGACAGGATGGCTGCCTGGGCCGTTGCCCCGCCCGTTGAAGGTCATGACGATGAGGCTGTACTCAGAGAAAGGTGTTAGACCCGGTACCGAGGCGTGGTTCCGGTCCCCAGGGAAAGTTAGCGTGTGTTTGTCTCCGTGGCTTTTCTTCGAGTCCACCAGACTGCGCAGACGCCACCAGCTTATCTACATTGGGAAAGAGACACACAGGGTCATCCTCTGCAGTCAATGCACAGCACAAAAACTTTGTACATACGTATATGAGTGAGAGAATGTTGATGAATTTTTGGGGGGTTTTTTGGTCCGTGCATTGAGCACTGAGCAGTAGATGAGATGGAGGAGGGTGAGAGGAGCAAACGTTTAGAAGCAAGGTCAGGGCCGTTCCTTTTAAGCTGTGTCTAAAAGCAAAGGTCTGTTTTTTGAGGTATTACCCTGTAGCCTCCCAGATGTCCATGTAACTTGTCCTTGTGTACACGCATCCAGCTAACCTTGACCACTGAGCTGTTCATCACCTCTACAGCAACATCATCAGGCGCAGCAGAGGGAACTGCAAAGGCAAAACATACTTAAGAATCTACAGAAAGCTGAACGTGAGTCAAGGAAAAACGGAAACAGTGAGGAAAGACAATGACAAACAAGTCTGAGTTGCCCTGAAAACAACTCAAACTGATTTATACTAAATCTACACCTAAGATGAAGATATCAATAAATGTAAAAAAATATGTAAAAACTGGCTAAATCTTCTCATATTCACAGGAAAACCTACTGAGATCTGATATCACTTGAATCTAGCTACAGTCACATAAAATAATATAATTACTGAACCACTAAGGGAGGAAAACTCTGCTTTAAAACACCACATCTGAGTAAGGACACAACAGGGGACACAGTTATGACCTGAGGTGACTTCCTGGGGGCAAGTCCAGAAGAAAGCTAAACAAAGGAAATACAGTGAACTTCTGTAAGCACTACTTTTCTCTTGAAATACCTGTAACTGCTAGAATACACAACCTTGAAACTGAAAGTCAAACCTCAAGTCTGAAGTATTTCAACAAAATCACAAAACTTATAAATAAATCATTTCACAAACTCCATCTGGAATTACAGCAGAAAATATCAGAGTAAAGCAGAGAGGCGAAAAAATGTTTTTTAATTGAACCACATCTTTCTCTATAAAATCACGTCTGTATCCTTAAGCTACACTGGCTGCTTTGCACTTCGGTAGATCCAAATGGCAGCAAGAGGTGAGTGGAAAGTTTGTGAACTTCATACAAGTTTGAGTCAGTAAACTCTAGAAGCATAATCAATTATATCCACTGGGACTATCTGCTATCTCGTTTCACCAAAAAACACAGCAACAGGAAAACAGATGCATATATGCACATTTTGCTTTGCTCTTAAGAAAACATTTTAGTTTTATTTGTGGCCAGAAAACTGTCTTGCTTTGCCTGGCGACTTTAAAGACCTGTTTCGGATAGTTTTTGAAAGTGTTGTTTCAATTTATTTATAAATTAAGTTATTTATTTATTATTCCAAAAAGCTCTTGACTTTTGTAGCAGACCATAAAGTTCATAGAGAATATTTTAGTATCACTTTTTCTCAAAATATACAAAATTAACAACAGAGACTTTATTCTACTGTGTAGATCTTACTTGTTCTTGGACTTAACTTCAATATATATAATAATTACAGCTAATTATATCTAATGATACATTTTGTTAAATAATTGACATTTTCTTCTTCATTTTTTCTTCTTGGTTTTTTTGGAAATAGCACAATACATGGGATTTTTAAGCCTTACCGATTTGAAAGCAGGAAAGATCACAGATTACTGGAAACCTATATAGTGATTATTTTGTAATGGACTGAAAAAAGGCCCCTTTTATGTTCATTGTGCACCAATTTTGTACCAATATGACTATGTCAAGGTATTTAGAAGACTAGTTTTGTAAAATAATGACCATTTAAATAAATTGAGCAAAAAAATTAAGTAAAAATCAATGGTCACACTACATTACTAATATATCTGTGGTAGGCGTGTGATAGGCTGGTAACAGCCCATAAAATGGTCTACTAATATATTGTTCTGGCACTGCTAATCATGAACCTTGTCTGCCTGGGCAGAAAGAAGATTTTTCTGAGGTTTTTGCTAAAAAAAAAACCTTCCTGCTTTGGCTGGCAACGTGTTTGATGAGAGCAGAGTTGCAGTTAAAAAAGCAAAACAAGATAATCGGTGCTACAACTCTCTGAGGAGCTGCAGGGACCGGCAGAGTTGGGTGATATTTCCCTGCAAGTTTGTCATTACAAGTGACCACTTTCACATAAATTCCACTGCTAAACTTACAATGATTGACAACTTGGATTACTACTCACAGTCCTCTCCTGAGTAGCCAGTGACTATCCTGGGCTCGGGGCCCCAGCCCTGATGATTCCTGGCTTGGATCTTGATCTCATAGGGTACAAAGGTGGGAGTGTTCTTCACCACAAATGAGTGTCTTTTCACAGTGTGCTCCGTCCAGTCCTCCTCCATGTCTTGTCTCCTATAACTTACCTTATACTCCAACCCGGGACCATTGTGCTCAATGGGTAACAAGGGCTGAATAATGGAGGAAGAGAAAGCAATAAAAAGAAGGAAGAACAATGGAGTAAACAGTTTCACAGAGACATCCAGAATTGCATAAGACACTTGTATTTCACAGCTCAGTGTCACTGCCTCTATGGGATTAAAATGACAAGCTAGCCCAGTGAACTGTGCTGGGGATGCCAGACAGTGTTTTATCCTACTATCTAATAAAACAATGGAACAATTGACCTGGTCCAGCAGCATGACTCTCCTTTGATACAGGGCTGCTGAAACCTCGTAGAAGAAAAGATTTATCTCTTTACAGAAGTCGGACCATGTGAAATAGAATGAGATACCATTATCCTCAAAAGCAAGTCATCGACAGAGAGAGAGCTAATGAATCCAGGATTTGGAGGCCTACACTACTGTGACAGGGTGACCAGACTGTAAGTAAAGTAAAGATTCATCTCTCTACAATAAAGCCGATTACATTACTGTACATGTCATAAAGAAAAGAATCTTTTCATAGCTCCACTTTCCCTTTCTAATCAAAGAAAAGGAACCGCTTTCAATGGAAACTCATTCAGAATGTTCCCAGAGAGTGGTATTTCTAAAGATCTGAACCACAGAGAGAAATATCAAAAGGGGTTTGTTTCCTATTTTCTATTGCTAGTTTCCTATGAAACATTGGTAAGATTTCATCTTTGCTCTTTTAAAAAGATTCTTTGACATGCAAAAACTAGTGAGATGTGAATAATTAACTGTGTAAAGGTAGCCTTTCTGACAGAATTTGCAGTAAGAGGGTAATAAAAGACTGCACTTTATCTCTTACCTCCCAGTTGATATCCATTTCATGTGGCAAATGACCTTCGATTTTGATATTTTCAGGGTTCTTGTCAGGGGCTATAGAGAAGAGGAATATGGATTTTGTTGGCATTGTTAGTGGAAGAAATCTCTGATGAATAAGCACACAAGAGAGTAGACTTTCAACAAAAGTGAAATCAATTATGCGGCAGGTCTGAGTGTTTTGTAGTTCACAGAGCAGAAGTGTTAGCAGTTCAAGTGGCCTGAAGGACGTTTATATGACAAACAATAGATAGAAGGAGGCCTCAGACCTGCTGGTGGGGTTTTATATCTCTCTGTGGGCTCGCTGGGGGGACCCCTCCCCACAGCGTTAACACCAGACACACGGAAGCGATAGTCGACGTGGCCGTGGAGCTTGAGGACGGCTGAGTTGTGGTTCCCGGGTACTCGGAGAACCTCCTTCCAGTTTCCTGGCTCCCACTGGCTTTCCTCATACTCGATAATAAACTCTGTTGACAGGCAGAAAGACAATCAGTGCGATCCCCTCGCTGCTTTGGTTTTTGCCAAAGGATTGCTTATCTAACCACCAGCTGTGCAGAAAACTCCTCAAACCCTGCTCTGGGCTTGTACATTCCTCTGGGAGACTAATCATAATTCATGCTCGGATGAATCAATAATAGATTCATATTGTACAAGATGGTATCAAACAAATCTATTTACATGCAGAATAATGCCCAAAAAAATCTGTAAGTCGTGTTAATACCCCTCACTGCATGAGGCACTGATTTGGTGCAGCACTCTATATGCTGACACCTGCACACGCAGATGCTCATTTTACCTGTGGTTGTGCTGTTGTGATCGTCCCCAGGGATCCATTTCAGTCTCACACTTTTGCTCTTGCGTTCAGACAGCACCAAGTGCTCGGGTGCATCAGGGACGTCTGGAAAAAAAGCCATCACAACAACACGGCTTTGAAAAATCACACAAACATCAATCTCTGTAGCGAAAAAGGGACGAGAAAACAAATGTTCAATCAAATCACTCTGAGTGCTTGAGGATGTGGAACGAGCTGCATCGCTGCATTAGACCTAAGAAATGTCAAAAGTAACTGAAAAGGTGATTGTCAGAGATGCACTGCACTAATAAAGCCACAGTCAAGCACTGCTTTGGTTTCCAGACAGATTGATCCATTTATGAATGTGTCATACATAAATGGAGCACCAGGGGTCTCTGATCCTTTGGCCTTGAAGCAGGAATTCTGCTCATGTGTTCGCTCACCTAACACCATGAGCAGCACTGAGGCTGTGTCTCGGTCCACTGGAGTTCTTGCCACACATGTGTATACACCCTGGTCCCTGTGGCTTACATTGATAATCTGAAGAATGCCATCCTCCACAAAGTATCTGTTGACAGGAAGATGCAGAAACACTACTGATTGACAAAACTGAACAGCAAAATGACTCTCCAGCCTTTCAGTCTGGGACTTAGTTTTCAATTCTGTAAAAAACACTTTCAAAAAATCCCACCTACCTTGAGTTCTCAGTATAGTTGAGGGCTATCTCTACATCATCTTTTTCCCACAGGAGCTCAAAGTCGTTGCTGAAGGACTTGTCGTACTCTGCGAGGCATGAGAGCTGGGCCGTGGTGCCTATTAAGATCTGCAGGTCCTCCGGGGGCAACACTATTCTAGTGGGATCTTGAATAGGCAAAACTGTATTAGTTACATTTCAAGGGCTGGGAGCCACTGCAAACACTTTTACAGGGAAAAACTGTTTACCTTTCACATAGAGCATGGCGTCGATAGCAGATGATCCCTCTGTGTTTTTAGCTAAACATGTGTACTGCCCTGTGTCGCCTTTCTCTACGCTGCTGATCTCCAGCGACCCGTTGTCATGATTGGTAAACCTTGGCCCCTGCACAGATTCAGAGGAGTCATCTTTGCTCCTGGAAAAACATTCAGAACAAACAGCCATTAAAGTCTGTGAGTTATCTCGGGTCAAATTAAATGTGAACACAGCAGCAGTTGCAGCTGATAAGAACATCAGTGTGGCAGCAGGGAAAAAATAAAACTTGCTGAACAGAACAGTGGGGTTGAAAGACAGGGTTATTTTGACGTGCATTAAAAGGCACAGCAGGTTATACAGAGGGACTACATGCATCGGCCAGTTGAGATATACTGCTCTCTGCTGGTGTATGTCAGACAGGAACAAACTGCACACTTACCAAGAAATAGTCGAAGGTGGTGAGCTGAAGACCTTGCAGTGCATCATCACCCCCTTCATCTCCACAGCAGAGTAATCCTCCCCATCCGAGGTCAAAATCATGGGGGGCAGATCTATGAAAAGCATGCAGCAAAATCTAATCATCAATCTAAGCCCGACAGAAAAGCAGAGGATGCACTAATGTGTGTACTCTAGCACGGATGACTTGTGAGCTGTACTTTCAGGACTTTCAGGCAATAAAAACAACAGTGAGCGAGATCAGGTCTGCAGTTTAGCAGTTATAAATCCAAATAAAGCAGACAGGAAAGAGGCAGATAATGCCAGGTTAAATGAGGCGACAGCACACTTGCCTTCCCTTTTTTTTTAAATTGTCGGCTCCTCTGTGTTAGAACTAATGCAGCCGTCAGGTTGTCAGAAATGTATCAATGTAAAAATAAAATCATAAAAGAAAACAATGGAATAATGAGCTAGCTGAGCAAAAGCATGTTATCAGTGGTAGCCAAAGCCTCCCATTAAAATTGTCTGTCTCTTCTAATTGTTTACAAAGGCAGCAGCTGGGACTTAGCATTCACACTGTCCAGCTTTATTAACTCCTGTGTCACTGAGAACAAAGTCCCCACGTTTTCACAGAGCCACGGAAAGCAACATTCCTGTCCTTCTCTTTCTTTTTTTATCTGCACTTGTAAAGCAGCACATGTTTGTCTTATGGCCCTGATATCAGTATGGAATGCAGGGAGAACTTGTTAGCATATAAATGGCAGGGAAACTGGGCTCGTCGTTCCGTAGGGAGAACTGCAAGCCTGAAAGAGGGAGTACAGCTCGTAGACAGTCTCCTTTCCCTGGGCTCCTCATTGCTTTATGGGCATATGCCAACATCAGCACCAGCTTTGGAGCCTGACACATCAGTCAGCAGCCTCAAAATGACTCACTGCAAAGTCTGACACTCACTCACTAACACTGTAAAAACACTGAATATGAACCAGCCTCCATGAGTGAGTTTCTGTGTGCTTGATAAAAACATGACTAGGAGCTGATGAAAATCATGAACTTGAACCTGTCGTACTTACTCATAATCATGATGTTTGCATTGGACAGAATGGTTCCATGTCTGTTTGAGGCCTCACACTGATAAACTGCACTGTCAGATGCTTTGGCGTTGTGTATAATTATGGTATCATCTAACACTTTCCGGTTGGCTGCAGGAGCATCTGTAATAGACCAAAGACACAAACATATATTACTTTTGTTAGTTGTTATATTTAAAGATATAGTAGATGTTTTTATAACAACTCAAACAGTCTAATTACTTATCGTGTCCATGTAAAGTTTCTGTGGTCATTCACTAATTTTTGCAATTAATAAAAGTGTCTGCTAAACATCTACATTGTAATCTGTATTTTATTCCCCTCATAGTCTTTTACAATTGCAGAGGTCTTAAAACTTAATCTTTACTTCTGAAGCTGTTACTATCAAATGTGTAAAATTACTGCATTAGGCTAATTTCACACTGTCAGACTCATGGTCAACATTTGTAAAAAAGGATCAAGCAGCAGAATAGGAGCTATTATCTTTTTACTTCCTTTTTATCCTTTCTTTAAAAACCTGACACATACATTACCCAAAATGCAACTCAAGCATAAATATTTGGTCAGACATTCAGGTGTATTATACTCGTAGCAGCTAACGTAGCCTTGAACTGCTGCTGTGACAGAGCAGAGGAGCACAACACACACGTCTGCTTGGCTCACTTCTTTCTGACTTCACAATAGTTTGTTTTTTTTTTTTTCCCCAGAACTAGAAGTCTTCCTCCCCAGCTGATGCTGACACAAGTGACATCACTTGTGGACATTTATGTGGCCTAAAAAGGCCTTACACAACTTTTCTCAAACATGCACTGGTACCCTCGTAATTTTCCATTAAAATCTCCTTTTTAGGTAAAACTTTATTGAATTTTAGCTGGGGGATTTCACAATAACCTACACCTTCCAGAATTTAAATCCAGGACTTCTTACAACAGACAAAGCTGATGTAATTTGCTGTATTAAAAAAGAAAGCAAGACAACTTCATCTTATTGTTCATTAAAAATACATCAGTCACGACTGGCTGTCACCACAGACAGTTTTACACAGTGAAACAAGTCTAAAGTGAGGGCGTTGTGGGACCGACCTTGCAGAGGAACACCGTTCACACTCCATCTTATAATCGGTCGAGGAATCCCACTGGAAGAGCACTTGATGGACACATCTGAGCCGACCATACTGAGTTGACTCTCAGGCTCCGACACCCACTCTGGAGGCTCTGGGAGTGACATAATCAGAATAACATTATCTAACTGATGAGTGTCATTGCAAGAGAGGCACGAAGCTTTTATGGAAAGTGGACACACAGGATTACAGGAACAGTTATGCAATATATGTTATTCAATGCAAGAGTCCTCCTGCCAAAAATGCTGCATTTACAGGTCTACCCATGACAGACAGGAGACACTTCAGCTGCTCACGACTGCACTGCAATTACTGTTGGCACATATCATGTAGGATCAATAACTTGTAAGACTGTTCCTGATGTGCATGAATGAAGCACTACACAGTAATGTCCGCAGCAGGTGCAAGCCAATATTTTGTTAATATTTCAAGTTTCATTGCTTGATCATCTCTAAGTGCCCAAGTTACATGTGTATTTGTGACTGCTGGCACTTGGGACACTTCTTCACTAAATTTATTACTTACATTGTGTACCTTGTATGACTGTGTAGTGTTCCTTCTGAGAGTAACATGAGCAATATGGCAAGTTTTAATTAGCATCTTGTATCGGGCATATTTCTGCCTGATACAACACAGTGGTGTAACACAGTAATTATACACAAGATATCACATAAAATTGTAACACCAGTGCAATGACTCTGAGTTCAACCAGGAGACAGCATTTCACTTTCAGCTACATCATAATCAGGTACTGCTGATGTAGAACGGTTTTTTATCAAACCATTATTTATTGTCACTTTGCATTTATAGTGATGTGCCTAAATTTGTGCTCCTCTCTTTTTATTTACAGATCTCTTTTACAGCTACAGAAAATGTAATGTGCACTTAAAACTTGATCCGAGGTGCAGACTAAAGTACATTTGAAGTTAAGTAAAGTATTGGAATCAAGTGCAATATTGAACTTTTGATACTTGTACTTACTTGGATATGTCAATTTTTTGCAACTTTATACTTAAACTCTACTACATTTCAAAAGTACTTACTGTATTTTAAATTCAACACATCAATTTGACAATAACTTGTTACTATAGAAGAGGTTACATTTCACAAAACAGCAAAGCTCAAAGACATGTCCAAAATATATTAATTACATCGGGCATCAGAACCTTGTTTTTCTTCCTTTTTCTACTCTACTGATCATCACATCAACCCTGAGATGTGTCTTGTGATCTTTGAGAAGGGCGTAATACTTTGTTTAGGACCAACTTGTCAGCAGTATAATGCTGCATCAGCATCAACAATTTGATAAAAGTTTGTATAATATACATCGAGTTTATGAAGAACAAGTTCTTTTACTAAGTTTCCTCTGGTATAGTTACTTAATATTTCTGTACTTTTCTGAATGCAGGAGTTTTACTAGTAATGGAGTAATTTTACATTGGTGCATTTGTACTTTTACCTAAGTTACCGATCTGAATATCTGATCTATCTCAATAAACATCATCCTGCTTCTTTAAGAGACAATCAAATACTGTTTTACACAGAAGCAAAGAATTTCTTCGTGAGGGTTAAATAACATTAAATCAATTAGACATGAAAGCAACACTGTAACTTCACAGCATGTTTCACTTACCTTCTACTGTCACTGTGAAGTAAGAGGCAACTTCTCCAAGTGCATTCCTCGCCTTGCACATGTATTTCCCAGAGTCTTCTTGTTCAACTCTTGGCACAATCAGAAATTTCCCATGATTCTCCTGCTTTGCTTTAATTGGAAGCTGATGACCCATCTTCACCCACTCAACCTTTGGAGTTGGACTAATGTGAAATGGGACAAAGATTTAGATTTGCCTATGCTTAGGAGTAAATAACATTCAAATGTCATAGCATTTTTTTAAATACAGCTAAACCAAAATCTAGCCTGTTAAAACAAATCAATTTAATTTAAATTGATGTAAATCTATTTCTGTAAGTACCACTGGTTTGTTTACTGGACAAAATTCCTAGAATGAGCAATAAAGGTATGGAAGTATTACTTACAATCCCTCAGCAATACACTCCAAATTCAAGTCCTCTCCTTTGACCAGCAGTTTCTCTGATCTGACACTAGAGGGCATCAGAAAAGAGGGTTTTCTCTCCCGGATTGCATTAGCTGAAAAAGTTAATCAGAAAAATCAGACATGTAATGCAGTTTGCCAAAGGTTACACCTCTGCAGCTCATACATTTATATTTACACACGTCTTGTGCACACGGATGCCTAGAGATGAACTATAACATGGGGGTGTTTAAGTCTAAAAACTCAAAACTTACCAGCGCCAGTACTTGTGTTGCTTTTTTCTGAAATGTAGGTGAATGAGACAACAAAATACACGCACAAAAAAATAAATAAATAAACAAGAAGACAGCATGGAAACATCATGGCAAACATCACTGAGATCAAAATCACAACATAAAACCAAAGAGATACACATAAATGAGACAATGTCACACTTAGATGGCTTTTGAAGCATAACTGTGAATGTGTACGTCAGTGAACATGTTGAAAAAGATCTGTGCTTTTTGCATCATGCTGGTTCGGAAAACTGCATTCGTGTGAAGAAGCAAAAGAAGATGGATTGACACCTACTTGTCTTGACAATGACAGACATGGCAGTCTTCTGAACGATTGTTCGTATTCTTGGGAAGGCGGCAAAGCAGCAGTAGTCTCTTCTGCTGTCCTTTTCCTCAGCGTGAGAGAAGTAAAGGTCTCCGTTCAAGCCCATAGACACCCTCTCATCCTGCTCTATGTGCTGAAGATCTGAGCACAGGGAAAGGATAAGATGATGAGAGACTTGTATACTTGACATAATTGTACGTTTCAGAAAGGAATATCATACTACACTACTCTAAACATTTTGTTTGTCCTAACTTTATACCCCACTTTGATCTCAGACCCCGCTTGGAGGATGGTATATGGTTGGAAAATCACTGGACTGAATTACCTATGATTGTATAAAGAGGTTATAAATAGACTCATTTCAACCTGCTTTAACAGTAAAGTGCTAGTAAGGCTTTGATGCAATAGCATAAATAAAAAAGTCATATATAATCATTAATTAGTCTTTTTTTTCTGTAGAAAGGGTTCTTTCATGTTTATGCTTTTTTTTCTGTGCTTTTAGTAATGCAAGATTTTACATGCAGGGCTTTTACTTTCAATCAAATATTTGCTTAATTCAATGTTTATTTATGAAAGAAACGGAGCTGAATGTTTCCTCCACCACTGCTCTTATTCGACTTAAGGTTTAGAAATAAACATCTTACTACACACTGTTTAACATTATGTTCTGTATCATCAATCAGTGAAGGTGTGTGATGTTTAACAGAGAAATAGGATTTTATTCTTTCATATATTTCCACAGAACTCATCTTGATGTATTTCAAACCCTTGTTACACAGGAAGCTGTCTAATCAGTGGTTAAGGGGCTGATCAGTTCATTTATATCAATCTTTAAAAACTGAATTTCAAATACACCTCTATTGACTAATATTTAATAAAATGTATCACTTACTGATAGTCATCCAGTAGATCTGTAGGGGAGGTATTCCTTTAGGTGGGTTGCATTTCAAAACAAAAGGCTGGCCTTCCTCCACCACCACGGGATCAAGGGTCTCTTTAGGAAACTTTGGAACGTCTAGAAAAAAATACATTAACCACAGTGACTGAATGAAGCCAGACACGAATGAATGAATAAAAGAGTGAAGACACTGTGCAGTTCTCTTCATGTCCAAAAGATGGCAGTAATATCTTTCATTAATTTAGTGGAAGGCAGAGCATTTCACAGCTCTGTATCATTCGGTAGATTCAATTTTTTGTAGCTGTTTTTCAATTCTTGTTGTGCAGAAACAAAAAAAAGCATCACTACTAGTACTACTGTGTGCGGTCACTGGTGCTTGAAGCCCAGCTAAATTTAGTAAAGTCTGTGCAGAAGTAGGGAGTGGAATTTCTTTACTGTGCTTGGGAGTGAAATAAAAAGTGTAGGAAATGATAGAGAGGCTGGATCACATTTGGTGCTTTCTTCAATACAAAGCTACAGATGAGATACTGCGAGGGGTTTGGGGCTTGGGAGCCTCAATGACTTTCTGCCACGTCCAATACAATGAAAAGCTCACAATGGAGAGGTGCAGTCATTACACAGGACTGCAGGCCCTGAATCACTCTGAATGAACTGTAACAGAGCACCCCAAACACACACACACCCCCAGATGTATGTTACTCACGGGGCACATAGAACTGAATCTCCTTCGATATGGCGGTCCCCAGTCTGTTTGAGGCGTAACAGCGATAGATTCCCTGGTACTCTGTAAGGTTCCCATTATTGGGTATCACAAAGGTCCCAGAATTCTCTTCTTTCATCAGCCAGGGGTCCTGAAAGGGGTCGAATTCCCGGCCATTCTTCGTCCATCTAAATCTACATAGAGAAAGGCAGTATTGAAATGTCAAGTCCTTCAGCACAGACTGCAGCATGCTCATTTCTCAGAGTTCCAAAGCAAGACACCCAAACACCACATGTTAAAGGCAAACTGTTGTTGTTGTTGTTTGTCTGTCTGGCTGCTAACAAGCTTTTCATTCTCCCATCTGAAGTGATGCAAGGCTCAGTACTCACTCTGGCTCGGGATTCCCTTTGGCTTCACACGTCATCGGGAAGCTCTCATCAAAAGGAAAGGCGATGAGAGAGCTGGGCGACTGAGCTGTGATGGTGGGCAGCTGCTCAACTGGGCAGCAAATAAACAAGCATGACAATGTGAGAAACACATCACAGGCCTCTATACAAAGCTCTATTCACAAGTATCTTTTATTCACTATGATACTTAGGCAGTGATCCCCAACCTCTTTTGCTTGAACACTCTCAAACAAAACAATGTGTTTTTGTGTTCCCCTAATCGCAGGTTGTGTGGCCTCAGTTTGGCCTTTACCACCAACACGGAACTGGTTCCATTCAAGTTCCTGTACCTAATCCAATCCAATCCAATCCATTTTATTTATATAGCACGATTTAAACAAACACAAGGTTTCCAAAGTGCTGCACAGCAAGATAAAAATACAGTAAGTAACAGAACAGAAGCACAATAAAACTTAACTAACTTCAGAGCATTTTGACAAAAATAAATCTGAACCCAAACAGCTGGTTCCCAACTGTGACCAAAATATAACAGGGTGTCACTGAAGTGGGTGTGCGGGATCTTTGAGGCAGTTGTGCACTGTGCTCTGCTCTCTGTTGATGATGTGCCCTAAGAACAATGGTTCTGCTCAAAACTGGTGAAAATGAGGGCTGGTTAGCTTGGTAGAATCAAAGTTCCTGAACGTAACCAGTTCCAGCACCAGAACTAATTTGGAAAAACATAAGGGGAGGTGAAGCTGCGAGTTTGACTCATGAGTCATTTTTTATGTCTGAAAATTTTCAGTATGAATGACTTCAAGGAGAAAATGAGAAAAAAATAATATTGACCAATACTTAATTAGAAAAAAGAAAAAAAAAGTGGTCACAAGATAACTTCTATTAGAAAAAAGCTTACTTTTTTATAAATCAGGAAAACTAACATTTTGTTTCTAACAGAAGTTATCTAGTGACCACTTAGATTTATCTTGGGACCCTTTGGGGGTCTTAGCGCCAGGTTGGGAATCACTGCCTGTTAAGTTAATTATTGTTTATCTCTACATAACAGAGTTCTATCCCAAAGCATTATTAGTGTTAATGTATTGACAATAATGTCACTCAGAATAACTAAAACATTTAATTTTTTTATCTGCAGAGTCAATGTTTTGCCACATCAGTCA
This sequence comes from Ctenochaetus hawaiiensis, assembly GCA_029783645.1. Taxonomy (NCBI): domain Eukaryota; kingdom Metazoa; phylum Chordata; class Actinopteri; order Acanthuriformes; family Acanthuridae; genus Ctenochaetus; species Ctenochaetus hawaiiensis. The sequence goes on along the minus strand of JAPZDY010000012.1, from coordinate 24,384,397 downwards.
TTTTCTCAGATCTCTCAGAATTTGGCAGAAAACTCTTCCTCTTTGGTTCCAGTATGAATTCAGAATGACAGAGCTGTGACATTTGCTAAGCATGGAAAAAACACAATGACTATCAATAGAACTGTGTGACCAATTGAAAAGCAAAAGAGGACATGCCATGAGCCCTAGAAGCTAGAAAAGCATCATTACAGAGTCATGACTGATGACACATGAAATTCAGATCCAACACACATGGCATTAAGCAAAGCTGCTGCTGTGCTCAACAGCGATTCAGGAGATTAACGCAAGAGAGCCAAGGATGCCACTAATACCAGCTACAGTGTGGCAGAGTGAACTTACTGTTTACATGACCTAAAACTACAAAATCCATGGCAGCCAGGAGAAAATAAACAAAACAAAAACAGTCAGCAGTTTGGGAATAATCCCTCCACGTTACAAGTATTCTCTAAATATACCACTCTAAACACACGCATAGGTAATGCAAAACACAAGTGAATTATAAAGATATTCTGACATCACTGAGCACAAAAAATGCTTTTGTCTTTTTGGAAAGCCTGTTTGAACTGTTATTTATCAAGCCCTTAAGACATATTTCTGAATAATTTAGAGGGAGTGGTTTGATAAGCGTTTCCAAGGAAACTGGGATACATCCAACACAAAAGATACAAGAATCCTGATTCAAACAAGATAATAGCTGTAAATATATTCTATTCACAGAGTGCTTTATGACTGTAGCAGCTCTCTATGGTGTCATTTATTCTGCTCTGCTTTTCTGATAGAGGCACTTCAGTTTAACCAAAGACAACTCCTCTGTGGATGAGACTCCTTCTACACAACATTTTCTTGTTTATATTCTTGACTGTAAGTATGTTTTTGCTAAATCAGTGGCTGCCTTCAAGTACAGTTAAGCGTCCATGAGTCAAATATAGCCTATGCATAATGAAATTTTAATTTTTAAAACATTAAGTGCAGTTTAGCAGAAATAACTACTCTTTTATCACTAACTCAAGTGGTACTTCACTCAAATGAGTATATACGATCATTTAGATGTCTAAGATTTTGTTTCCACTGCAACATAATTCAAGACAAATAGAACGAAATATTGTTTGTGGTGTCAACAGTGTTGAGAATTTACATCTAAAAACTACAAAGCAAAAGTGTCTTTCCGGGAACAATATATCCTCTTGACTGGTTAGAGTTATGTAATTTCTTTGATGGTGACTGTTTCTATAATAGAAAGTATTCACTACAAAAACTACAGATGGGGTGTGGGAGGAATAAAGAAAATATGTTTTTATTCAGGTGAAACACCTTTCTTAGGTGAAAGTTATTATTACAAATAATAATAATAATTATTATTATAAATAATTATTACTGAACCAAACTGAAATGAGTACTCACCCTCCAGTGGGATGTCCAAGGCTGCAGTCATATGAAAGGCACAAATACAGGTGATCACGCCCAGAGCAGCAACCAATCCCAGGCTCCTCTGCAACCTCATGGTTTCACGGTGAATCTTGGATGTTCTGAAGAAATGAATGCTCCCTCTCCTGTGTCCTCAGTTCATTTCTCTGGCGCGCTGAAGATGCGGTACCTGTGAAAGCAGCACAGACGGAGAAGGCCCCATGAATCCACCCACGCGCCATGCTGGCAGACGGAAAGGCAAACCCCAAACACAACAAATCCCCCGTGACTGGGAGCTCGACTGCTCTCTGCTCAGCCAGGCATAACCAGGCACACCGCACATTTTTCATTTGCATCAGCAGGGACTCAGTTCCGCGCTAGTTCCAATTTTGAAATATTCACATTAAAGCCTCCTATCACCCCCTACCCCCATGAGACTTAAATTGTTTTATAGCTTCATGTCATTTGAAGTGTGTACCAAAATGTGTATTTTCATGCAACATTGGAAAAAATATAAACAAATGAAGGAGCCTGTGGATTTAATAATGCATGGCAGATGTTCAGCATTACTTAAAGAAAATGCATTCAGTCTGAAGCCAAAGCCAAGATTAAAATCAAAATTACCATCAAAGTTGAGATACAATTCAACCAATTTGATCTGTTTTGATCAGCGCCTGCATGTTCCTGATAACAATGACTCAAAGAGATTAACAACGCAGCTACACGTTTATCTGTTATTGCAGCAAATATTGCTGCCTGAGGGGCCTTAGGCATAAAAAAGCATACATAGTTAACAGTCAGAGAGAGTAAGCTGTCTGCACACACACTGACAGGCGGCACAGTACAGAGGATAGGATCATTTTCCAGCTAACAGACCAAAGTCTAGACCGTAATGAGCACATGATCGCTCCAGAGTGCAGGAGGACTCAAAAGAGCGATGTATGGGAATCCGAGTGTCTGTAGCAGTGCTCTGAAAACCCTCTGGGGTGTCAGTTCATTAGTCTTCCTCGTGTTGGCTGTGACCCAGCTTCGTAGGTCATGGTGGAGTAATTAGCTGAACAGCCAACACACACCGAAACAAAAAGAAAAAATAATAGCAAAACATTAGAGCTTTAGTGAAATGTGAAATCATTAGGCTGTTGGTCTACAAGGAGTTTTGCTGGTGTACATGTGAAAAGGAACTGATTTAACATGCAAGAAGCATCACACTGATAAAGTCCAGTATAATTTAATTAATGTAGAAGTGTTGATAGGGCTTTCAATTAATGTCAAAGGAGGCATGTGTGTCAGAACTAAAAGTAGTGACCAATACACAGACTGTACAGGAACAAGTGTGCCCTCAACCAGCTGTACGAGGATTAAAAAAGAGCCTGCTCACAGAGGTGTTCGAATTCATCTTTTGCTCTTCTAATCTTCTCAGTGCCTTTACAAATTCTATGAGGTCACTGAGGTCAAACTACTGTTCAAGCAATGTAATTGAATAATTGACCAAAACACAAAAGAGTCAACTCCACTTACTCAATGCAGGTCTGTTTTCAGATGGCCGTGCACTTTGAACTTTTCAACCGTGCCTCATGTTAATGGCATTAACTCTGTCTGTGACTCGATACTGGCCTCTCTGAAGCAACTCATGACCCCAGCCACACCCACCTATAGTATCACCACACGCTCAAAACTCTGAGCATGTAATACATAATCTCAATCACAATTGAGGCCTATTGACTTTATTTTCAAATGTCAAATATTTTTTCTCAGAGTTATAAGTCATCCAGAAAACGCCCAAGGCTGTGCTTGCTTTCAGTCGTTCCCAGACATGGTGATTTATGTTGCTAAACACAGATTAAAATCAAAAGGTAAGAGCTTTGTGTTAATTAGCTTGTGCTTTGTTGGTAAGACTGGCCTGATTAAGAGGAGAGTGAGGGGGTTACAATCCCCACAAGACAATGTGTTCTCATTGTCCTATTGTGCTGGCCAAAATCCTTTCCCAACCCAACACCACCTTAGATGGATTACACTTTGTTCACACTGAGTTTGATCATTTGCCTTCTGATTTAATTTGTTCTTCCCTCGTTAAACATTTATTGAGAACCAGCCTGGCCATCTGGTTGAGGGAGGTCCACTCGCAGGGCTTAACTGTGAATGTTGATGTCTACATTGAAGTCGTAGGGTACGGTACCTATTGGACCTATACGGTGCACACGAGGGGCCCCCTCAGGCTCGCCTGATTTACAGACTGCAGGCTGTTCTTAATCCCCGCCCCTCGCAGCAGCGATCACACCCGCCCGAGATTGATGAAGCTGGCAGGAGGTTAAAAGCTGCTCACTGTGTGAAGGCCAATATGAACCCTAACCTCACTTTGCCAAGACTCAGAGGGGACAGAAGCTCTGTGGTGGAGGGGGTACGGAGAGGGAAATGAAGCGATGTGGGCCAACTGAAATCTCCCTTCCTACTCTAAAGCTCCCTCTGAATGGCAGATGTAGAGCACTCTCTGACAAATTTTCTCCTTGTAAACAACAGCAAATCAAGTTTGAATGTAGACTAATTTGATACAAAGACATTGTAACCTAATTTTTTCAGTCATCTTTAATGCCACAAGGAAAAGTTACCCAGAACTTTCCCAACTTCAGACAGCAGTGCGTATACTGTATATATGTCATCAATTGAAATGCTCTTTGTGTAGAGTTAAAAGATTTCCCAAATAGATGATCATATTGTACATGTCCGAAAGGGAAGACGGAAGAGGCAGAGCTTATCTAGTCCCGTCCCCAGTTCCTCAGTATTTAGTCTCCACTTTTTCACATATCATCAGATTAATATAAATTTGTAT
>JAPZDY010000012.1:24352035-24365161 GCA_029783645.1 Ctenochaetus hawaiiensis | reverse complement strand
TCATGGCCAAAATGTTTTTTTTATTCTTTTATTATTTAAAAAAAAAAAAAAAAAAAAAAAACTACATCTGCAATAATTTAAAATTTTCCCTCCACGTATTGATTCCAATACTGCAGCTGATGGCATCTGCTTATACTGAGTTCCAATGCGATTCCTGTTCCATTTGATGCCTTAATGGCATTTGAATCATAATAATGCAAGGTAACATGAGGATAAGGATAACTGTGGGACTGGGAACAAAGCAGCAGCTGACTATATGAATGCAACTGATGGTGGAAACTGACATACATGAGAACACATTTTTGCCTATATCTGTAAATTAGGTTTTTCAACAGCATAAAACGTCCAACTGCAGCATTCCTCTGAGAAAGACACAGGAAAGCACTCAGAAATTCACTCTTGTTAAATAAAAAGTGGCACTGATGGCAGCTTGTTACTCTGTTTTCCCAGCAATGCACAGTCAATTTACACTCATGTCATTATGTACAGGTAACATCAATAGCATTATTGGGAGTGTTGTCTTGGAAGGTTCCAGCTCATCCTCAGAAAAGTTCAATGATGCAAGTCAAATTATTTGTCTGTTTAAAATACCTTTTTGCATTGGATCACGAAATGACGTATTGAAAAGAGAGTTAAGAGAAAAGCTGATTAACTCTGTTGTCTAATCAGTCAGAGCAGTCGACACAACATTGAACCTGTTCTATAGGTTGACCAGAGTGTCACTCAAGAAATACCTATTGAACAGTACACCACACATCTCAGTATAGGTAAGGAGTAATTACGTTTCCGGGCAATCACTAAAGCCTGCCCGCCCTTAATTTATTTACTTAAAGAAAGTTTCTCCAATACAGACCTTTGTGCTGCCATCATTTACATAAGTAACCACATAGTTACTGGAATTCAATATTACCAACAGCTCCAGCGACTGCACCTGCCATCGGTCTAGTTTTTGCTTTCTTTTTCCCTCAAGAAGTCCACAAAGTCTATGACTGCACTGATGTGTGGGGTCACAGAGCCACAAAACACCAGTAACTTTTATTAGATATCTTAAATGTCATGGTCCATGCCTGGTCCAAAACAGAAGTTCAGTGACTGCAGTCATTGTGCAGAAAAGAAACCCCCAATGTTCAGTGTGACATAACATGCATGTGTGCGTGTGTGCTTTCTGAGGAAAATTAGGGTATTCAGATGATTTGTTGCCTTAGAAACCAGCAGGCTTGTTGTCATATTTGTCGTGTACTGTAATGCGTCTGGTTTTTTAGTGCAGTCCCTAACCACAGCCACCATTAGAGAAGACTATGCGATGTCGTGACATGGGAACCCTTATAAACGTGTTAAGAGCCGGAGGCATTAGCATTTTGGACGCTTCTGAATAGAGGCATTTGTTCTTCTTCCTGTGCCTCCCTGAAAGACTCTATTAAAGGGAGGTTTAGGAATTGCTCTGTTTTGGACATATTGAAGTTGGGACAGCATGGAGAGAGCTCTTCACAAAAGCTTTTCCTAGAAAACATTTTCTTATTTTGTAATAATGCACAATTTTTTTGCTAGTAGACATACAAAATGCCACTTATAAAACTGGAAATGAATAGTAAAAATAATTTCCAGTATTTAAAACATCTTTCAAAGTATTAAAAAGAAACTACTGTGTTTTTGCTACCAGTGTCTGTCAAAGTCTGAAACATGGAATACAGACACAAATACTGTTGACTGTGTTGATCCTGTTTGGCTTACTGGGTCACTGTGAAACAAATAAAAGTCAATAAGAGCTGACTGTTCCTCGTTTATGACCTTTTCTCGCTGTGATTGAGGACAGTCTTTAACGGATCTGAAACAGTATTAATGTGATTGTTACATTTTGTACCAACAGATGTAAGATATCATAAAGACAGAAGTGTTTAAGGGATTTCACTTTGTTGCTCTTTAGGAAGCTGGTGATACTAGCAGAATCCCTCTCTGCTGTTGGCTCCATTAACGAAAGCTTTCATTGATCTCTGATTCTATCTCATGTTGTGGTCACAGCAGGATATGTGGTCAGTCCGAGGGAGGCTCTACACTGTCTAACATCCTTCCTTTCATCTCAAAGCCTTTCACAGTTTATGCGTTACATTTAGAATGACTACATCATCCATAATACATACATTCCCCAGCCCTGCCTGATAACGAACAATGGTTGTACACCGCGTCTTAGCAACATGCATATATCTCTCAGTTTAATTCTCTATCACCGGTTGGCTGCAGTGCCTGAGCGCTCAGCTACGAATCCAAAATGAGGTTATTGAAAAACAGAATCGATCCAAATGCAAGTGAACTGGATACTTTATACTTTTTTAACAAGCATCTGTGAAGCCATGTCAATATATTTAGACGTAGTGGTGTTTTGTATGTTGAGATGAAATTTTTGTTTTTGTTCTTTTTTTTTCTTTTTTACTATAAGCTGATTCAAACTACCCTGGAAAAGTGACTATGGCCTTTTGCCAGCACACCAATAAATGTTCTGTGTTTTTCATAAGCCTTTTGAGACGGCCCTTATTGATCAGCTATCAAAGTTATTGTGATTTCAAACAAAAATTAGAGCAAGCTTGATATATCAGACTTACTACTGGCCGACATTGGGGGCCTAATAGAGACAGACTGGTTTAACATTATGAATGCTGGCATTATACAGAGTGTGAAAAAAACAGATGAGAACATGAACAATATACTAACTAATCAACTACCCCTGTCTTTATCAACAGTCTTTAATTAACAATAAAAAGCAGCAAATATCAGCTGATACATGGTTCTTACAATATTTTTCACCACAAAAGGTTTATGAGTATTAGTCCCTACAAGTCAAGTTTGGCAGGTCTCCAATCAAGACACAGGGATCCCAGTATCTGCTCCAAGCAAATATGAACATGAATATCTAACTGATCAGAATGAAATAGGACAAAACACAGCCACTGCAAATTGGTTTGGTGCATCTTTGTTCATTTTGATTTCCAAGGGGGCTTTCAGCAGGTGCTGACCAAACTGCCTCTGGACACAGCTGAAATGACCTACAACCAATCACATCAGTGACACATGGAATGTGGTGACACATGCAAGTTGAGGCTGCTCTTGTCAAGCAGGAAAAATGGCAGTCTGGTCAGAAATGTTCTCAAATTTCAACTGAACAGTGCATTAAACAGATTAAACAGATTTTTCATTCATATTTGATCAGCACTGCCGAGTTTGATAGGCTCAAACATGTGAGGCTGGTGTTTTTTCTACAAATGGATGCAAGGACAACCAATCCGAGCAGCATAATGTGATATGAGACTTTGAGAATCTGGAGTGGTAAAAGCTCCTCTGTCTGGCATCATATCATATCCATTCAACGTTAGATAACTGGGTTGTGACTGGCCCTGAAACTGGTCAGGATGGACAGAAATCTGTCTGAATAGGATTGCGTCCAGCCCCATCTGCCAGAGCATATAAACTATAGGCTTGCCAGATTCATTGGGTTCTCAGGCTAAAATCATCCACTATCTGTGGCAAAATCTAGAGAAATTCAGCCAAACCCAGGAAAAAACAGAGCACACATCCTATTTGGTTAAGTGGCTTACTCAGAATAAAATAACTACATGTAAGGTCATAACAAAACATACAGTCCTGCCCTTGACATCAATTAACCAGCCTGCTCAAAGGCAGGGACCACACTGATTTAATTCTACTTACAATATACAGTGAATTTACCGCAGCTCTCAGGGGCACACAGAGTTAAATTACTGTGAAAGGTTATTGATTGGTCAAGTGTACATTTGGAGGAGGGGATGATTGTGCCGAAATCCAGGGTTACTGCGGGCTCTTCTCTACAGAGTCCATTTGGCTGAAAATCTATAATGTCACCACAGAAACAACAGAAATTGGGTGAGACCATGTCAGCCTTTACATGTAATTGGAAAAAATGATCATTTAAGAATTTTCAGCATGACTAAAAAAAAAAAAAATATCTTGATGACCGTCCCTTGTCTTTACCCTGTATTGATTTTGCATTTAACAATTACTTGAGAGACCGAGGTGATAAATCTTCATTTCAATGAAATATGGGTGCAGACATTTTCTACACCGCATCTTGATTCTGCTTTTTTTTTCTGTTGAAGATGCTTTTGCGTTTATTTGCAACCTTAAAAAGCAATTAAGTGTCCAGGGATAGCACATTCATAGCACATCAATTTTACCAGTCCCATCCCCCAGCGCAACACTACCACCACTGTTTGTTTTCCCCTTCCCCTCCTCCTCAATATTAAAATGAGTAAACAATGCCATCTTTTTAGCCTTTTGAGATGAATGAAAACAAACTCCCCAGTTAGCCTCCATTGATGATCTGAGAGTGGTAGAAAGGGGATGTCACTACTAATGCAATGATGTTGGATCTTTACTACTAAAGGTTTCTACAACTAGCATCATGCTCCAAAGCAGAAACAGGAACAGTGAATTCATCTCTATTGAATTAATTCACATGTTCACGCCCTCAAGTCTCAGATGAGTCTTCCAAATGTGCAGAGGCAGCAGAACAGGGACAGCCATTAGTGTCCACAGCAGTGCAGCTCTAATGATGATGGCTGTGGACTTGCTGTGCTCTGCATTCTGTGTATCAGAGCTTCGAGCTCTGGTCAGGAAGAGGAGTTCCCAACATGCTCTTCTGTAGATGGTAGACCTGCCACATTAACAAGACAGGAACCAAATAGCTCTGAAAAAACATTTGGCTCAAGCTTATACAGGTTTAATCAAACCTGTTTTCCTGTTTCTTACCCTCTTTCATGTGAATGTTTTACACTTCCATTGATGTCCTCAGCTTTATATCTAATGTTATTAAAAGAAGCAGTTTGTCAAAAGGCATCTACAATTTACAGGATGTCTAATTTTTATTGTTTCCAATTATTTTTTTGGTTTTGATGTACTAGAAAAAATACAAACTCTAAAGTGTCAGAACTAATTGTTTTTGCTGTAACAGAAATGTTAGTTTTGTTTTGGTCTGAGCAATAAATATAAGATCATCTATGTTTGCTAACCTTACCTTAGCCTTTTTCCTCATAGGCATGCATGAACTACATATTTTAATTAAACTAAAATACCAAATGTATAATTATCGGTTACTGTCCTTGGCCATGTGAAACAGATAATTATCAGGTATAACAACTAATTGAGAATAATGCATATGGTGCAACCCTACAAAGTCAGCAAGCAGCAGAATTCAGTGGCCAACCCCAGCCTTCCAACTGGGGTGTTGTTTCCTGACAGTGACAAAGAGGTAAAGCTACATCGGTTTAATGGCCTCACATCCTGCTTTAATGCAGCAGCAGGAAACATGAGACATGTGGACTTATAAACCAGCCACTTTGTGGGGGGAGAAACCATTTTTATAGCATTTAACCACTTATTGAGCAAACAAAACCCACTCTGGTCCCTGCTGGAACTGGTGTGGACTCTTTAAAGGCTTAGCAACATAATGGATTCCCTCACCTATGCTAATGGTTGGCTTGATCAGTACTGGCCTCGGTCTCACAATTCACAGAAAAGGGAGGAACAGGCGGACATTATTCCACTGGCAAAATGTGCATCCCCAGCAACAGTATGCTCCTCCAGCTATGCACAATATGAATCACTTCCCAGACAGTCTCTATGCTGTAGGTGACTAGCCATTGCTCACACCATATATTTAGTGTTTTCCATCTCTGCATGGGTAGTGAGCATGCAGTCAAAAAATGATGTAGGAGGGTCAGATCTAGTAGATTATTTTGTCCTTTTCTGACTAATTCTTTCAATCACAGATGTTCGACCATCTGTGTTAGAAAACCATGCAGAGAATTAGGATTACAGCTCAAATACACACTAGTGTTTAAATTTGACTAATACTGTGAACTAAGTAATAAACTTACCTCACACAAAGCCTTTGAGTGAGAAAAGATGTTTGGAAATTCAATCTGTGAGAGTTAAACATTTCTGAGCGACACCAGCAACATGTTTTCTGATGATACAGATTTGTCTTAAAAGTATCATCAAAAGCACAGTGTGGGTAAAAATACTATCACACATGAAGTGCAAATGGCATCTCTGTAGTACTTTACATCTTCCCAATGGATCACATCAAAATGCCACTGCTGTGCTAGAAAATCCTCGTCTCTCCCCTGTGATGCTAACATGCTTCTGTCAACTTAAAATGTGAGCATCAGTCTCTCTTTGTTAAGTAAAGACACTCCCACACACACTGAAGACGACACAATGTTTGTCACTCTGTCTGAATAGTCCTTTACACTGTGGTCGTGTAGTGATTGAGACAAAGGATGTTGTTTACTTCATGACTGAGACAACTGAAGCCAACTCAAAGGAGGAGCAGCTTTAGTCTTAACCGTGTTGAAAATGAGGGTCGTATGTGGACGAAAAGAGTGTCCGCTGTTACCAAATCTGCATGAGGGTTCTTTGAGAGCCAGCAAAGTATGTCCGTGCTCACTGGATGGAATGCAGTCTATTCTGTTCTCAACAGGGAAAGTGTCTGCCAGTGGACTGCCCTTCACAGAAAGGCACAATGCACAGGGTTAATAGCACTGCTTCTGGCACACTTTCAACCCCAGCTAAAATCCCATCAAACTGCAGGTGGCAAAGAAAAAGAAAAGCTCAAGTATTAAAGAGGCCTCCATGTGTTAGTAATGACATTCGACACGGCCCAATAGAGGAAGACCTGCCCGTAACCTTCACACTCTGCACACCTCTTCAACTGGTGAACCATGGGAGGAAGCAAAGCCATCTGTAACTTTGGTGCTGCTTCAAATGAAGAACTAGGGTCTGCTCACTGCTCAGGGATACCATCCAAATGTTTCATCAGCAGGTGAGTTACACCACACAGCAGAGCCAAGGGGCCTATGCAGCACCAGTTCAACAAGAAGACAACAATTCGCCCCCTGGGGGTATCAGACCTGTGGACGTGCTTTCTTGAGGGCATGTTGGCCAGTGCTTCAGCCACTTCACACTCTGAAAAGGATAATCACATACCCATGACACAGGGTGCAAACTGTGCCTCAGCTGGTGAAAGTGGCTGTTAGAAAGGGATTACTGGGGTGAAAAATGGTGTAAAAACACAAGGTATGAATTTGTTATCTATAGTGGGGGGAGGCACACATGAGCTCATCAGCTGTCAGAAAACTGACAGACCTCTAGGCTAATGGTGTCAATTATATGTGCCTCCTGAGCTGATCTCTGCCAACATCCTGTGTCAATCTGTCATCCAATGGGCAACATGCCCCCCCAAAATTATCATGACCCCTGGAGAGCTGGCAGTCTCTTGTTCCTCTATTTTTATTAGGTGAAAAAATCTCAAAGGTGACTTCAGCATGACTTGAAAGAACCTTGGTTTAATAAATGTTTTTTCAAGAAAAATCATAAATGAAACAGATGTATTTTAGTTTCAGTGTCACTACAGTGACATGTAATATCCAGGCTTTTTTCAGTTTAGAAGCACATGTAAAAGTGTGTGATAACACGTCAGTGTACATTACATGCCAGTTAGAAAACATAGTGATGAAAAGAGGCCCATACTTTATGCTGATACAGCTCTATGTAACTATGGTCTTTACCTTCTTGCAATGTAAAATGTTTAAAATTCCAAAGAAACACTATGGAGTACGCTTTTTTCTTTAATTTTCTCTCTTATGTAGAAGAAGGACTTCTTCTGTACTACAATTAATTCATGAGAAAAGCCATCACGCATGACTGACTAGAATTTAATCTGCAGTTTTGAGAGAATTTGAGTGACACAAGTGGTCTGTGGCTGGTGTGTGGCTGTAGCACACCATGAAACAAAGTTAGAGTACGTTTTTACCCAATAATAATCCTTCCTCCGTTATCATACTTTGGGCAGATGCAAGAGAATTAGAGGCAAACTCTGTCACTCTCAAGAAAATAAATCGTGGCTGCGTGAAGTCAATTTAAATGCAAATGTCAACGCTTAAGACAACAACAAACTGCCAACAGGAACGTATCTTAAGGAGTCTTACTGCTCAAGTTGAAGACCACCCTGACGTCCTCATGACACAGCACAGGAAATGTGAAGGGTCACAAGAAAGCCACAGAGAAGTGAGGATCCATCCAGAACAAAAGAATAAAAAACTGTATTACATGTCAGATAAAGACTGATGGGAGCATTTCCAGGCTAAAGCCCAGGATATCAAAGTAGGATTTCTCTATTGATCTGTTTTTGTTTCTCAAAGTCATCTCTTCAAGCCTTTAAGCCATTTAAAATTGGCAAAGCTCTCACACTGAACTGGTGCAGGGTTTGTTCATGTACAGCCTAAAGAATTTTTATAGAGCTCAAAAATTCGGACTCGGACCGTTATGGATATTGTTTGAACCTGACCAGAGCCTGAACTACTAAGGAATGCAATGAACCAAAACCAGATTTAACCCAGATTCTCACAAAAGCCTACAAATGCCTGCTGTTTCATAGAAGCCAGAGGTAAGTTCATATTCTCTGCTGACAAAAAAAATAGTCTCTCCTACTCAGTTTGTTTGGATACTCTTGTCAAGCTTTTACCTAATGTTTTTTAATCAAAAATGTCTGTTTAAAACAATTTGTAAGGAGGAATAATACAAGTACAACCCTGCAGAAGGGGACTGCATTGATGAATGTTTGCAGACAAGCCAAAAGAAAATATGAATAAGCTGCAGGGTGCTATTCAAATCTGCAGAATGAAGGACTTTGGATCAACTCTGCAACAAACATCTGCCTTGCCCCCCTTAAATATCTGCATTTCCTATAGTAAATTAGCATTTGGCTATAAATCACACATTGCCTCTGTGACAGAACAGTGCCATCACCATTTTCCTAACCCATTCCTTGAGAGATGTCTTCTTAGGTTGTGTTTTTGGTCAAGTTCACAGCGCTAATTTATACAGATATCCTGTATTTGTCTTTCTGCTGGAGAAACACAATAGTTCACAAAATCCATACAAATAAAATGCTCTCTCACTCTCGGGATCATGGCTGGTAGAAAGACCCTGCAGCTGTACTTCTGTAAAGGTACAAACCATGGATGCTATTTCAAGACAAACCTTGAAAGACTTTCAGGAAGGACTCTGGATAAATCGAACTGTGAAACTAAAACATCAAAACTACTACCTATTTCCTATTGTACTACAAAGAAAAACATCATTTCAACAAACTAAGACGTGAGCACAAAAACTATCATTGCAAAAAAATATTGTGGTTTATACTTTCACTTTTCTGTGTGCTATGTTACAGTAATTTGCATGTTTTTTCAAAAAGTAAAATTAAAAAATAATTCCAATTATAGTTAAAGTTAAACTAGCTGGCATTTTCAAAAATGAGCACAGCACTCTTTCAGTTGTTTTCAGGAAAGCCTGCATTACACTGATTAGATAATGCAGTTAAACAGTATTTACCCCCAACCACTTGCCCTCCTGTGTGTTTGAATGAGTCAATTTGTGACTAAAATGCTCAGTATTTTAGAACCAAGCTATTTTCTTAAAGCTTCAGCATTATAATAGCTCAGCCTAACCACAATGAGATGTTATGTCTGCTCTCATTTTGTGGGCAAAAACATCCCCCGATAATCATTAAAACTCAACTCTGAACTGCAGTAAATGTTACAAGGTGAGATCGTTTGCAATCCCACATGAGACCATAAAAACATGAAGTCTTGGTCTCTACCAAAAAAAAAAAAAAAATCTGGAGCTGTAAAAATAATGAGGTCAAGAAGGTCTGTAGTTCATAGTTGGTGGTCTGCGGGTCACACTTGTAAAAATGGAGAGTGGAGCTCCCCCAAGCTGATGAATTAATTTGGATTCCAACCAACTTGGCAAGATTCTTTCACTCAACATTTGCTCTGTCTGGGGGTGAGTACATTAAGAAACAGACATGCTGAGTTCTGGCACTTTGCAGACCCTGAAGGATGACTGCAAAGCCTTTCAAAAAATTATCACAACATTAAAATCTGCTGCACATTTTAGCTATGTGAAAAAAAAGTTCTGATACATATAAAGGGTTGCTATGCTGTGTTTGGACCCAATAATAGAGTGGTGATACTAGACTGACCTCTTTCCAGAGTATTATTTGTGAATAACATTCTATAAAATCGTGTAGCCCTGTCAGGACGGAAAGATCAGGTAATCCTTCATTGATCTGCACATTCTCTAGCTATGATCAAAGGTAAATAACAATTTGGATGAATGAATGTAATTTCTGCAACAGAAACTAAAAAGGATTAGGTTATACTTCCTGCCCATGTGTTAGCCCACTTAGCAAACTGACGACTCAGCAGCCCACTCTCTTTGTTTCATGATTCTAATCATGCTTGATCTGCTCTCTAATCTTCCATTTGGAGGACAGTGCTGTGCTTGACTCCAGGCCTCACTGGGCCAGTAAACAGGCTCTTACTATGCAAAGCAGACACCGGCTCACATGCTCACACCAAATCTACACACATGGAGCTGTGCTGGCTTCAGGCTCCTAGCAGTCCACTTACAGCACCCGATGGAGCCTAGCACTATGTAATGAGGTCCCAGGGGAAGCCTCTGGACATAGAGCGCTGCTGTCCTCCCTGTACACACTGTCACACTGACATATATTACTCACCTTCTTCTAGACAGACTGCAACAGCATTTAGGGGACACATTATCTCACACATCAAGTGCAGTTCTGTAAGGCACCACATCAAATTTCTGACAATGATTTTTTTCTGGATTTGAGAAGGTGAAAATTGGGGTGTTTTGTGAATTTTTTTAAACTATATCCATTGAAGATTTTCTAAAGGTTGTACTCAATGACAAGGTTTCAGTGAACTTTCATTGACCTTCTGAATGGCAGACATTCTGGCAAGTCATAACAGAGAAGGCACAGGTGTAATTTGCAACATTATACATGACGGCATTGTGAGCTTGTTATGCACATATCATATCTCACTCAGATTATTGCTGAGCTGAGGCAGTAACACTGAGGCAATGTTAATAAATCTGTTTCACCTGCTCTGACACGTCAATATGTCTGCAGTAAAAAAGGGTTATGATTTTCCTTCTCAGTTTCTCAGTAACAATATCAGAAACAATTATGATTACTTATGTACCTTATTTTGACTGGCTAACAGCATGGTTTAGTGGATGGCAATGTCAGTCTTGGAGGCAGCAGCTTTGGTCCAGCATATAATTGGATGGACTGCCATGAAATTTTGAACAGACATGGTCCCCAGATGATAAAGCCTGGTCATGTTCCTGCTTGCTGACTATACCTCAATAGCACCACTTTGACTTTCACATGTGTGGTTCCAAACAGCTGTTGGATGAACAGGCATGAAATTTTGTACCATTCATGCCCCCTCAAAAGAATTGCATTAACTTTTGGGATCTCTACTTATCTAGAGCCATTAACAGGTTAACAGGTTTAGTTGTTCCTTACTTTACTTTCAGACCAAACATCTGCATAGATAATCATATACCCTTCACCCCAAGCCGAACCCTTTCTTTGGTGTTATTTATTGCAATTACTAATTACAAATACTAAGATTACAAACATGGTAAGCAGTACTGCTATGTAATACCACTGTGCTTATGTACAGCCTCACAGAACTGCGGTCATGGCTGTTGCTTGCTCTCTAAAACTTTTTTCTATTTAACAAAATAAGCATCATTTTTCAAGTAAATACAGGAGCATTCATGAAAGATGAGTATAGATGAGAGCATTAGCAAAATTATGAATTTTATCAGAACTTGACTGTTGTGTACCCACAGTTCCAGTTGTTATCTTGAAAATATTCCTACAACTATGGCAATCGAACAAAGAAAAAAGAAAGTTTTTTTTTTCAGATAATCTAAGATCTTTACATAATTATGCAACTCCACAGTAATGTGTGCAAATTATTTTTTCAGAGATAAACATTATATATCTTAAAATCAACTGACATAAAATTAAATAATCATTTTGAGAAGCTATTAAATTTCACAAGGTCAGAATGCAAAATATCTGTTGATTGTGATGATCAAATATGAGAATCTGCTGTTTCATGTGGTTTCAGATAATTAAATTGAATGAGGTTTTGGTTTTTGAACTGCCTTTGAATCAAATCTGGAACTTTGGGTTTTGAAAATCCAGATGCGCAAATCTATTTAATTAACTGAAAAATACCACCAGCATCACAGTATGAGGCATGTTTCGCTTCTCTCCTGGTCCGTCCTCTGTGTCCTCTGCCTGTCACATGTGTCCTCCCTCATACTCGGTGCCCTTCACTTTCATTTCCCAGGGGTCCCCTTGCAACCTTATCCTTACAGCCACACACAATACCCATTACGGGACACAAAGCCAATGATACCGCATTCCTCTGTTCCTTTCTCTACATTTGTCACTTTTATTTCTATGTTCTTTGTTCCTCTTACCTCTGTATGCATGAGTTATCCCAAATTGAACCCGCGATTGAAATGGAAATTATCCTTGTATTCCGGCGACTTGAGGGCAATAACTTCTTACTCTTTGAGGCATTGCTGTCATGGTTGTTGTTCCTTTGAGAATCTTATGGTCGTGTTGCCCTTTTCACCAAGCTTTTTAACATAAACATTGAATTTAGTAGATATGTACGCTGGCGTTATAAATCTGAGTAAACATGCAGGAATCAGGACAATATGATAGGAAAATGAGGTTGAAGCTGACAGCAATGCACAGCGGGATTAGAATTCTTCCCATAAAACATCCCTCATTGGTTCTCTAAATTGGTTATGGTTTTCATGTGAGCATAATGTAAATTGATTAATTACACACACAAAAAACATATTTTGATGCCTTTTAAGGCAGAATACCAGCACATATCACTGTCTTTTCACTAAATCCAAGAGAGGATAGATAACTCTCATGAAAATATGTTGACTAACAGCCTGGAGACTAATACAACAGGTTGAATATATCACTGAGACTTAACAATGATGAGTCTTATTTAGGGTTGGGTACCGAAATTAGCTTCCAAGTAGGAACCGAATCAAAAACGGTGGGTACCGGGTACCCATAAAAAATATTAACTTTCGGTTCTGCATATCGGTTCTTGGACGCACTTGTAACCTTTTTTACAATGGCTGTGTGTCTGCCAGGACCTGTCTGCCAGGAGTCAGG
>JAPZDY010000012.1:24341739-24351935 GCA_029783645.1 Ctenochaetus hawaiiensis | reverse complement strand
TCGTTAGGAACCGGAATCGATAAGCAGAACTGGAATCGGAATCGGATTCATAAAAATCCTAACGATACCCATCCCTAGTCTTATTTTTCCTAAATGATGACACGTAAACACTAGATATTGCCAAAGACATGAAAGCATATTTTTTTCTATAGTTGGCACAAAATAACAGTTTGTCTGTATAAAATGTTCCAGCTTTGAGAAAACAATCACCCACAGAGAAAGAAACAATGACAAGCCAAACTATACCTTCAGGCGGGGGTGTGTGCAAAGCACAATCACTAGTGTTGGCTGCTGACCTCTCATCCCCTCCTGCTGGCAAAAGAAGCACTGAACATATGAGATAAACACTGCCCTCACTGCCGGTTTGTCCTTCAGTATTAACTTTACTGATTAATTGTCAGTGCAGCATGAGAAGCCATTGATCATGTTCACCCAGTGGCCCCAATGATGCAGTGGCCTGTTAAATAAGAAATAAACCTTGATTCTGATGATCAGCACCTCTTATCCTAGCATCTCCCTGACTCCTCCATCCCCCATCAGAGGCCGGATGAAGGGAATCTTTGCCAACAATCCTATCTTTGCTCTGTACCAGTCACAGGTATCATAAAATTCTGGTAAATAAATATGCACTCTGCCAGAGAGCAGGCAAGGAAATGAATATTTCATGTAACCAAACACATTTACAGAGTATACTGGCTGGAAAGTGCCTTTCTGGCTGTCACCGGTGACAAACATGAAAGAGGAGGGCTCAGGTACGGCAATGCTGCAGCTCTCTCAACTCTGCCTGCAGCACAGGGAGCACGAGTCGTCCCTGTAATTGCTTGTAGTGCTGGAGCCTGAGCTGAACCTCAATTAAGGCCTGGGTACTTGCTAGTCTCCACACCTTCCCACCGCGTCTGATAGCGACTCTAGGAAACACATTCTAACATCTCAACCAAACCGGGTATCAGTAAAATGTTTTTCGTTATCACAGTTTAGGTTTACGCTTTGTATTTGTGGATTGGCATACTTGTTAACACAGCTCTAAGATAAGCTTTTCCTAGAGACTATATTTTGCATCACCATCAGTAACACATTCAAGATAAGGTGATAACAAGGCGCCTTAAATGAATAATTAGTCTGATACAGCAATTCACTCATGGTCTCTGTTAGGCTGCTTTTTTCTAATCTTTAACAGTCATCTCATACTCCACATTCCATTCAACAACTGAATTACAGCTGAAAATTACATTGCTGAAGCTGATAAGAGATGCATCTACTACAGAGTGTACACAAATAAGTCACAGAGCAACATTTTAAAGGCATTTCAATTCAACATGTTTTAGAAACTAAAACTTTGGTATCAAACATGGAGTTTTTAAATTTCAGTCTTCCCTTGCTCAAGTTGCATCCGGTGTCCAAAAGTAGCTTTTTTACTCACTGACTAAAGGGGCCGATATATAAAAGAATCCCCTACCTACGCCAGGCCATTTAGTATGACTTTTGTATTTGTTATCAAAAAAAGCTGTAGTATAACAACTTGAAAATGATCACAGATGTACTTGGACCACTTCAAGAATACGGTTAAGATTACTGATAGTTTGATGATTTGGTCTTCTTTAATACAAATACAAAAATAAACATTTATAAAGTCTGCCTACGTAGACTTGGGATATTATTTTTATTTAAGCCTCTAATGATTAAAATTCTACAGTGAAAGATCAAGAAAATGATGACAACAAAACAACAACTAAAAAGAGACTTTCCTATTTTCAACAACCTTCCCAGTCCATTGAATATACATTTCTGAGTTTATGAGCTGCACATGAATACACCATGTGATGAGTGCTAGTGTGTGTCTGTGTCTGTGTGTGAGTGTGTATGAAACACCTACACAGACATACAGCAGAAGGTGGAAGTAGGGAAATAAATGACATTAAAACGTAGCAGAGACTCTCAGCATACTTCTTACTTTAACATGGAGGGTGTTAATTTCGGGGCCTGCTTGCACCAGCATATCACTGACACTTGGCCCTTCAGCGACACTGAACCTGGATACTAACATCTTTCAGTCTGCTCTGTTAAAGGCCAGGTGTATGCACTGCAGGCACAAAGAAAGAGGCTCTCTGTGTCTCTTCTTTTCACTCACAACCCCCACAGTTCTCATACAGAATAATAGAGTGCACACATACTGTAAGTCCAAATATGTCTGTTGCAAGGCAAACACGCCTATATGAACAGGTTAAGGCAAAATCCAACCCTGCTTCTATCACAACAAAAACCCATTGCCTGCCTCTAAATATGTTACCAGTTTGTAATGCTTGTCCAGACTGAGAGAAAAACGACGCACAAGGTATAAGTTTACTTTTTTTAAAACTACTGCTTTATCGTTTTGTTGGACTGAGTTTTAATCTGTGTGCTGCACTGATTAAAACTGTAAATCCACCTCCTTGCCTCTATTACTTTGTATCAGATCACTATATAAGTACTGCTATACTGCAAAATTAATTGTAAAAACCATTTGCCATCTCTGGTCTTGCTCTCACATTTTTAAGTCCCACTTATCTAACAGAACACAATCTGTTTCCTATAACAGAATTTCTGATATACAGTATGGAGTAACTTACAGCTCTGCTCCTGGACTTCCGTTTTTTTTTCTTTTTTATCTTTCAACTCTTGGCCAAATGTAACACTGCTATGACTTATCTTCCACGGCTAGCCTAATGATACTCAGCTGTACATGCCCGTGGAGGCAGATGATTAATCCTAAACCGTTAAATGAGAGACCTGCTCATAAAAAATGGGATGTGTCATGATTTCCTGCTGTTGAATTCTGGTAACACTAAGATGCTGGTCATTAGCCCTAATTGAAACAGACACTAGTTTTACCAAGTGACAGTAAGTCTGTTGTGAGATTTCTCAAAGTCTGCCAGTCCGCCAGCAAGCTTGATATTATGTTTTAATCCTACCCTCTCTTTTAATTAGCACACTGAATCATCCAAACTTCTTCTTTTTTATAAGGGAACACCCCCATCTAATCTTTGTTGACACTATATACCTGAGTTTTTAGGTTGCCTGACTCCAGTCCATTTCCAGAGTTAAAAGGAAGTCTGAGCCCCTTTCTTCAGCCTCCTGCCAACATCAGGCAGTTTATGTTAAGAACTTCAAATCCAAACTTAAAACTCATTTTTCACTTTAACTTTCTAACTTCATGGCAGGAACCTGTTATCTATTAAGCCATGAACCTGTGTTCCCTGCTGCCCTGTTATATAAACTTTCTGAAAACTTCTACATCCCTCTAAACCGTTTTTTGTCCCCTAAGCACATGAGTGTCAAAGCCATGCATCTACCTTTGTCTCTCTCCATAATTTCTTCTCTCTGTTCTTCTTGTCCTCTGTCCTGCTGGACCATCGGCTGTCCTGGGACCTCTCTCTCTACTCTGGTACTCAGCACCTCATTCCAGATGTTCCTGGTCTGGATCTTTTCCCTTTCTTCATTTATGTACCCCACTTGTATGCATGTTGTCCTTGTCTCTCTTGCTCTCTCTCTCTCTCTGTTTGTTCTAATCTGCTACTTGTGTATTTATTTAGTCTGTCCTCGTCCAGGTCTCCTTGGTAGACAGAGTGTCAAGTGGGTCATCTCTGTTTGGCAACACCTTGAAATTGCTTGACAACCTGCCAGATCACTTCTGTTTCTATATGTTTATAATCAATCTCTAATTTTATCTTCCTGATCAAAAATTTAGATGTCAGGACAGAGAGTGCTGTGCCTTACAGACTGAGGATAATGTGATTTGTGACACCGCACAATATGAATGTAACTTACTTGACTCATCAGTTACAGTTACTGTACGTGAGTATTTCTCGGCCATGTGAGAACACATTTGCTTGTGGCTGGGTATGCCAGCCACAAGCATAGAAAGAATGAGTGTGCCTGCAGCTACAAAGGATCTTCTGTGTCTTGCATTTTGTAATCTAAATGATTAAAAGGATGAAAAAGGTCCATGAAATGCGTCAGGTCGGAGCTGCATATTAAGTGGTGAGAGGGCTGGCTGACATGGACCGGCTGGGACATGGTCGACACTTTGCTTGTCCAATTACTGGCTCTCGTTCAAATTGTTTGGTGAGAAGCATTCGACCTACTTCTGGACACAAAGCACCACTGCCCTGAATACAGAGAGGCTGGGGACCACATGTGATGACAAGTGCCATTAGAGGCTCTTGTCTTTGGCCTAGAAATCATATTCAAGCAACTTACCTGATGTGGGATAATTCTGGCTGCAAACACCAGAGAACCTATGTGCTTCTGGCTTGGGATGAACAGTGGACAACATAAATAGCATCTGCTCCTCTTGAAGAGCAGCTTGGATGATTACATTCACTAATGGCAGTCTGACCTTCAGAAGGTCTTTGTGTTTAACATTATGCAGCTGCAGGATCAGTACTGGGACTAGCAGCACTGTTAATACTGTTTGGAGTGTTAGTGGGGGTGTGTTAACAACAATCTCTCTTTTTTTTTTTTTTTTTTTGAAAATGTACCACAACTGAGTTACAGACAATATGGGCCAAGCTGAGATTGCGTTGTAAAGAATAAAAGGAAAGCATCAAAAGGAATACAAATATTAAATTATGGGAAAACTATGAAACATTTCTGTTTCCTGGGATTCCCTCAAAGGCATAATCTGTAATGAGACACACTGCACAACACAACGACACTGAGGGATCCAGCGTTTGAATTTGCAGCAACTCCACACACTATGTGATAAATTTGCATAAGGTAAATATTCATATTGAGGGAATCACTATGTAAACCATGGAAGATATATCTGGCTTATAAACGCAACATGTCAAGCATACAAGCCTAATGCACAACTGTTCCAGCCACATCCCCATCATTTACCACAGCTACAGGTAACAACCACAACACCAATCTTCTTATTTAAATGCCACTATGATGTGATTTTAATCACTCTCATCAAAGCCTCATCAGTCATTCTAATCTTGTGTCATGCACATTTTACACTCCCGAAACAAAAATGCATGTAATGAAGACTAATTTTCTCAAGAGAAGGAAAAATTTTAGGAAGAGGATGTTATTTGTCTGTGAAAAGATTTTTCACGCTACAATGCATGGTTAGTGCTCTGTCAGGGGTGTCTGCTGGGATTATAAAAAGAAATCTTAAATAAAGCAACCTTTCAGAGACTTTGAAGGGTCATTATAGTGCCCCAAAACATCACTTATCTATATGCACTACAAGAATAGATATGCTGAGTGACATGTGCCGCTTCTCTATATTAAAATATGCACAAAACATATTGCTGTTCTCAACTATCAGCAGGGCTTCTGTACAGATGTGTGTCAGTAAAGAATCCCTGCGCCTGTCACATCACAGGCAAGATGAGATTTATGCATTTATTGCCAATTGAGAATGAGATAATGCTATTCACCACAAGGGATGACAAGGTATGATTCAGCTCTGCGGTTCAGCATTCAGCTTGAGAGCCGGTGATAAGCAAGCTGAGATCATCACAGTTTAAATGGGCACTGTGGTGGTAAATAAGAGGGATGGTCGAGTCTGATCTCCAGTGCATGATTGTTATCAGGCATCAGAGACTGTAAGGAAAATTGACTGTTCAGAATGACAATGATTCAGACTTATCAAGCCCAGTCCACTTGCACTATTTAAAATAATCTGAATGCTCCATTACAATATTGTCTTGCCTCACAGTGTTTAATAAACATCCATGCCTCTGTAAGGTGGGTAAACCTGGTTAAGCTAGGTTAGCTCCACTGGTTCATCTCCCACATCACCAGTTGACCAAACTGTAGGTGCAATAATTATTGAACCACTCATGCAAAAATGAACACATTACAACAGGAGTCGTGACTCTTTTTTTTTTCCTGGCTAATATTCCAGCTTTTATCCCCTCTATGATTTAAATTTTTTAACCACCTGCCACGAAGTGCCGCAAACATTCCGCGCAGGTATCAAGTGAGAGAGCTCCGTAAATAAAGCTAGCCAAAATCTGTAACAAGTGCAACAACTAACAACACGCAACAGGAAGAAAATGGGATAAACAACACATTTTCTTTTCTTTCGGGCGATATTAAAATACAAAAAATGATAGAAACTCACCTTCAGGTGCAACTCATGCCGTGGCAGCCGCTCAGAAAGTTTAATTTTCTCCACCGCTGGAAGAGAGCAGAGGGAGGTTTGACTGTTCACGTAACGCCGCTTTGCCTCGCAGTTGGTCTGAACCGGAGTAACGTTGCCTCCCTCCTCCGCTGGGTGCTGCTTCCCCCCCGCCTCTGGAAGAAAAAGTAAAAGCGGTCTCTCCCTCTTCGTCCTCTTCCTTCTCCTCCTCCTCCTCCCCCTCCTCCTCCTCCTCCACAAAGACCGACTCAAAGAAAAGAAGGGACCCTATCGCAGTCAATAGGTTTTACAAAAACCCCATGGCAACGCAGAAAAACCGTGAGCAACTTCCCCACGTTGTGACCGGGTTAAAGCGCTCCCCCAGCCCCCAAAACAGTGACAGCGACATTATTCCCAAGCCTCAGTATGAACAGGTTTTAATGGGAGGGGGCGGGGGACAGGGGAGGACAGGGGAGCACTAAACTGCAGAGGATGCTGTTCAAATATGGATGAGAGGAAGTAACATTTGAATTTTGTGGAGGTCCTGTTAGTTGGTGGCATTATAAACCAGTATTTTAGCTGTTCCATTATCATCTGGTGTGGTAGGTTTATCTCAATATTCCTGATAAGTTGTTAAGTTATTTATTCTTATATTCATTACATTTGACTTGGGCAATATTCTTCAGTTTCTATTACTTCTAACAGTGTGAAGTTTATTAAAATGTAGCTCTTTACTGTAACAAACGCAGATGTTTTCTAAACCATACAGCTGATCAGTAAACTTTGCAAAACCCATCATCATCACTAATAGTGAGCACAGCTACAAATGTCTAAGAAGAGCAATTTAAATAATGTTTTGTTTAAAAATGCAAAACAACATTTACAAAAGTCACATTTACAAAAAAAAACAACTAACATTACATCACACAAGAAGTCTATTATTTACATTTAATATCTGTACTGGTCATTTTTATATTTTTTTTAAATCAAACCAATGATTTGTAAGGAGTAATTAGGTTATAATGATTAATGGACCATGATCTTCCACTCACTTTTAAGGCATTTACTCATTTTCGGTTTAAGGTGAGGTATTAGATACCATGAAGGAACTTACATCCAGGAGCATTAGAAACATCTACAGTTCAGTGTTACTGCAGCACTAAAAATGGCATCCTCAAGAGAAACCATCAACACGTTTCTTATGTTTCAAAAAACTGACCATTTCAAGCTTCAAAAGCTTAAAACTGCATGGCTGTTGTATTGAATTTCTCTACATTAACAAGTGTTCATAGTGTTGTGTCAACCTGCTGTATATCAATACTGTTCACTCTTTTCATAATACCAAACCCTCTATTGTTGACTAATAGCCTCTGCAGGGATCTGTGATTTCAGCACCTCTGACAGCACAAGATCATTAAGAACTCTTTGCATCAGAGGAGTGGGCAGTAAAGGTCGGCCAGAAATCAATTTATCCAATAACCTCAGCCCACCAGACAGAAATGGAGTGGATCTCCAACCAGAAAATGAGGAGGCGGGAGGGGCCACTCACCATTTCCAGTCATGAGTCTCACTTTCTGTCATCTCTGACTCAGTGGGTGAATTTATATCTGTTTGTTGTCAGACAACTGCATTACCAGGTGTGTTGGTTTAGGGTCAAACATGAAAATATTATGTATTTAATACCAGAATACGGGTGTGGTAACTCTTTTCTTATGTTCTCTTGATAAATGTCTTGCCTCTTCCTCTCTGCTTACATCCGTCTCCTCCATTTGTTTCTTTGACAGAGTCTGGAGACAGCTGTCGCTTGTGCTGCTCTGTGATGGATTTCAGTGTGGATCTGGAACCTCTCTTGGCTTGTCATCCCCCAGAGCTACTACGTGGTGTAATTTGTTTTATTCAAGGACGTAAAAATAGAGTATTGACAGTGCAGCCATGGGGGGAGAGGTGCCCATAGTGAGTGGGTCCTGTAAGAACTTATTCAGGAAAATACTGTTTCTTGTGGATGATTCAGAATAACCATCCTTAAAATATGCCTGTGTTAAAAGGAAAAACACACTCAAAAATTCAAAGTTTGTCATACTCTATATATCCCCTTGAAAGGGGTAAACTATCTTCATTATAGTTTTCACTTTTTTGGTAGAATAGAAGCAGTCTTCAACTAAATTGGATGCTTACTCTTCATGAACTATAAAAGTTATAAATAAAATAAGAAAAGACAGTTCAGTTAAAGTTTGAGTATTTTTTTAATATACAGATATCTAATGATGATTGCCAGGTAATATTTTGTATTGTGTTCGTGTTGATGTTTCCAGTGTAAAATCTCTATTCAATCATGTGATGAGAGTACAATAAAGCAGCAAGTTAAGGTGTGAAATCTGTCAAGACCAATTAGCTGAACACATCTTCAATTTGAGTGAGCAGTCATGCTTTTCAAACATAAAAGTGGCAGAAAGAAAAGACAAAGGAGAAAAGAGGAAGGAGATGGTATCAAAGCTCCAAATATTAAATTCTCTTGGCTTTTTGTAAACAGTCACCTGCCCATGGGCGACACCCTCTAGGAAAATGAGCAGTTTGACTGACATCAGCAGTGCTGTCCTCAGTCGTGTGTAGACAAGCGTGCAGTAGCTAACGACACAGCCCTTCATAATAACCTGCACTGGGGCCTATTGTTAATACGTTGCACCACTGATTCTATTAGTGGTTATCTCTGAGCTTTCTGTCACCACTTTTGCTCTTTCTAAAAAAAGCTATAATTTTTCAAATTCTCACATTTGCTCATAAAAATAATGAGCTTTGGAAAAGACTGGTTAATGCAAGTTTACTCAGGTTATTGTATAGTTAGTATTAGACAATTGATGGTTAAAAAAGGCAAACATTAATTAAAGTCTTTGACAGGACACAAACTCCAGTAACAAGTTAAAGCCAGCTTTGCCATATATTTACCTAACTGTCAGACCCTCTTGCATCCTCACATTTTACCCTGCCAAACCAGCTCATTCCTGCCTATTGCTAAACACAGTTATTTCAAGGAATCATACACTGTGGTGACTAATATATTTAAATCCTGAGACATTTGGCTAGATTTTTTTTTTTCATTGTAGAGGCTAAACTACCTTCAAGTTGCTAAAATTGCTGAATTCCTCAAAAAGAACTAAGGAGATGACCTCACTGCTCTCAGTGATAGCCCCCGTCCTGAATCCATGCCTTGACATGCTCTCATTAAAAATGTTTGAATAAACTGAAGCCCAGGTGAAAAAGTTTCCCTGCAAGTATCTCCTGAAAACAAAACATACAGAGCTGCTCTTGTATGGCTCATTCGGTATGCAGGTCATGATAAAACCAGGACCTCTCTTCTGTCCACAGTGGAATCATCTTCATTCAACTGGCATCTCAAAGGGAAGACAGAGATACTTTGTTACACAAAGAAGGGAAATGAACAGATTGACTTGAATCCAAATAACCTGATTTAGGGTATCATAATCACACTGAATGGATTACACAATGGGTTGACTGAGCAATATGTGTAACAAGATACCTTTGTAAGGTGCTCCGTGTTATAGTGAGTGCTCTTATCAAGTCAAATTAGATTTGGTGGAACATCTGCTTCCCCTTTTCAGCAGGAACTGCCTCATCTACACGAGGTAAATGGGAGACAGTAGCTTACCGCACAGTTCTCAGCTGACCCTACAGAGGCCCATGTTAAAGGCTAATATGATATACAAGTTAATTCACTGTGCTCCCATTTTACAGATGGTACCATCTTAAAAAGTCAGAGAACTTACTTTTTTTCCCAGTGATCTTCTTACTTTCATGATGTTTTTTGGTCCGACATAAACACATATGTTTTATGTGTAAGACAATGTGTTATTTTAAAGTTATTTTACATGAGTTATTAATATATTTGAGTAAGCCCAGAGTTTAGAACATTGACTTCTCAATAAATAATGTCTAAGCAGATTTTAAAGATTAATCAGATTAATTAACTTTTATAAGTTACATGTAATTCTTAGCCCTGCGATAGACTGGCGACCTGTCCAGGGTGTCCCCTGCCTTCGCCCTAAGTCGGCTGGGATAGGCTCCAGCC
>JAPZDY010000012.1:24279966-24291290 GCA_029783645.1 Ctenochaetus hawaiiensis | reverse complement strand
TGATGATCAAGTTGTTTTTGTTTTGATTGAGCATGAAACTTTTTTTCACCAACCATTTCCATGCTTTTCAAGTGAGTAAACACATGCCAAGGAAGATATTGGTTATAGAAAGGTAGCAGTTAACACATTTCAAGTGCTTTGATGCCCAAATGTCATATGGGTGTGATTCCCAATTTTATGTTGTATCAGAAAATTGTATTTTCTGATTTATCAGAATGGGATCCATGTGGAGATGTTTTATGTACTTCAACAGGAATAAATTCAATGGTTTACCTCATGTTACACAATGTTGCACTAAACAGGCATTGCTATGTTTTTATTGTTATGACCTTGAAGGTGGTCTAAATGTAAATTTGTTGCTCTAAATAAAAAATCTGTTGTAAATAGTACATTGCACAGCAGTAATTTTTCCATAAAATATATGAATAATATAGAATTGTTAACTCTAAAAAAGGGTTGAATTAAACACATTTTAAGTGTTCCTCCTAACACTGGTAATGAGTTAATATTTAAATTAACTCAGTTTTAGTGTTACATATACTCTATATCAGATTAGAACTTTAACACCTGAGGAGTAAAATTTTAACTCAGAAAAAGGGGTTCAAGATCAACTCAAAAAAAAATAGTTATTTTCACTCAGCTCTGGAGTCTATGCGATGGTCACGCATGTACACTACAATTGAGTTGTTTTTGACTCACAGGGAGTTTATTCCAAGAGCCAAAATTTGCTGTGTACCACTATAGCTATCAGATGAGTTAACGACTTTATCATAGCATTAAACATGAATACTACAAATCAAAAATCCATATAGATCATGTTGGCCAAATAACTACATTCCTCTCACAGTATGAGCTGTGCTGTGAGCTGCTGCATGAACTCAGTTCTGCTCTGTCATCTTTGCATCCTCGTCCGAACACAGGTAGGGTTTCTTTATCTTCCTGCCAGCTGACAACTTGCAGTAGAGGGGCTTCTTGTTGACTCTCCAGCCTGCACTCAGTCACTGTATTTAGAGCACATTTGCTGTAAGAAAGGTTTATTTGGCAAATAAAACATAAGTGAATGTAAAAGTATTAAAAAAAACGAGTAGAGAGTAGAAGAACAGTTTCATGAGGGAAGATCAAACAAGCTTGTTCCTTCTTTTCATGTGTGTTACTACCCACAACTGCTCGACTTAAAGATTAAACCACTTTAGTTAATGGATTGCTGCTAAATTGTAACAGCTGTTGCGGTGCTAAAAACAGTTTAAGCTGCATGTATACCTGTGGTGCCTGTGAAAAAAACTTCACCTCAGAGTCAAGGGACAACAGATAAGAGCTTTTATCCATAAACCTGGCCTCACCACAAACCACCTGTACTTAAACCTCACTGAGGGGATGCATAATAACACTTTAAGATTTAGAATAAAGGGTGAGAGGCTCTTTAATTTAACCACAAGTAATATAGTTTATTTAGTAAAACAGAAAACTTACAGCAATATAATGGTAATAGCAATCAGTGGTTGGAAACCAAAGGATTCATTTAATAAAAATGAACAATTCTACAGTGTTCTGTAAGCATAAACACTTGTGAGCAGGTTTTTTAGATGTGGTAGCAGCTTATTTGTGACTGTACTGAAAAATGGCATCCCTTTGTTGCTTCTGGCCTCGCCTGTCATCACCCTTGTTAAATGTCAATATTGCCGATCTCTCAGCACAGCTGCTGTCATTAACCGGCAGTCTTGTTTATTTTGTCTGATGGTGTAACGACCCTTAGTACATCATTATCACCGTATATGAAAAAGTAGCGGTTCAAGGAGAAGCAGCAACAACTAGGACAAATGAGTGGGAAAAAAAACGAGCTGCCTTAGAAGAAAAGCGAAAAATGAGATCATTCTGACATCGTAACAGTTCTCCCGAGTCACTTCACTTTTCTGAAATCGTGTAACCTCGGAAACCAACAAGAAACAAGTAATTTGGCAGCTAACTGATGAGCTCTGAAGTTGTGCCAGAGCTGTGTTGAGAAGCTCGTTTCTGGTGTTTAATTAATACCAGTGGACCTCCAAAGGCCTCTGAGCGAGAAGTCAAGGAAAGCAGGTGTTTGTTCAACCACTGAGCTACAGAAGTCTGCACACACACATGCTAATTGTATTGACAATACACTGTATATGTTTGTGTCGGCATGCTGAAGCCATGTTTGGGTGTTAGAACAGGATTTTTTTGTTGGTTCTGTTTGTTCTGTTGGTTTTTTAGTGCCGTTTCACTGTCCTCTGCCAAACCCGTTTGTTATCTTTTGATGAATTGTATAATTGAACGCTATTATTTCAGTAATTACCGCTGAGCCCAGAACCGTTTAGCAGTTTGAGCTCTGCCTTTGGTTCTTGTTGGTTTCATGTGGCTTCTTAACTGACAAATGTGCTGTTTCCAGCACATTCCATTAGCCCACTGTTATTGAGATTAATGTTGTTGTGATTGTTATTACCTGTACGATGGGCTGAGAGAGGATCAGGGTGGAGGGGCAGTCAGGCAACAATTTACTGCTGCAGTGTTTTAAGGCTGTTACTGTTCAAGTGTAAAAACCCCCCGATTGCTGACCTTGACACCCACCCTGTTTTCTTCAACATGCAAGACAGGTTTCTTCATTTTTAATTTCACTGAAAAAGAAAGTGGCAGAGGGAATAATTAATTATATCGGCCATCTGTGTCTGGTTGTGCAATATTGTCTTTGCTGACTTTGACGCAGATCACTCAGGTGTGCTACAGGAAAAGTTTGAGTCTGTAATGACTGTCTGATCAGTTTTCTAATTCTCTCTTTCTACAGTTGGACACCCAAATTGTGCTTCTAATTAGATTTTATTTTTTTTTTTTGCAGTGACTGATTAGAATCAAGATAATTGAATTGCCACTATGTTAGAAGGCTGCCTGCTGCACAGGAGAGTGATGTATTGGATTCTTGCAAGTAACTCTTTGAATTCTTGTTTTTCAAACTTCCTTTTTTCGCTGAGGCTACACTTACCGAGGCGAGTGGAGATGGCGGATAAATAGCTATTCTCAGCTTACAGAGAGCCGTGAGGCCCGGGGCTGAGCATGTGCTTTAATAGATGGGTAGAGATATACATAATATTTCAGTTTTGACAGCAAATCTGTTCTTAAGTTGCCGTGACAGCCACTCAAATTCATGCCAGAGAGCTATCAAATGGAATGGATTATTCCCTGCGTTCCCTGTCTACAAACCAAACTGAGTGGGGCATGACACAGTTCTTCTGGCAGTGGTTTGTAGGGTGGCGTGCTGCCAAGGAACAAAGGCCCCAGCTTGACAGGGCCATGTGACGGAACAACAGGAACATCTTCATAGCATCGGCTCAACCTGCAAACATCGCACAGGTAAAGAAGAAAAAAAAAACAGCTGTGCACAGTCGCAACCGCAGAGGATGCAAACACAGCTGATTATTGTGCTCGGTGCCAGAGTGAATCACACCAATTAATGTCCTCATGATCCTTCCTTCCTGGCAAATTTGGATAAATGCTGTCATCGGTTCTCTCTCTGAATCGCTTACAGTACATCTCCCAATATCAGTGTATCAACATCTGCAGAAAAGGCCATGTGTGATCACTGAGAGGCTTTCAGCTTCATGCACTATTTATGTTTCTCCCTATGAGGTCTCCTCTCTTCCTCACCATTCGAGGAAATAAACAACCAATTCAGACTGCTATGTTTCTCTGTGCTGTAGTCATGATTTGACATGTTCTGTCACTGCCTTTCATTATATTTCAGTTCCTTATGACTAGACTGCAGGCGTATGACACAACACTTCTATTTTAATTCAGTCCAATTCACCCCAAAGTTAATAGCCTGAAATAAATCTAGTTTGCAGACATGTTTTACAGAACATATCAGCATAAAAATATCATAATGTGAATATGAAAAATGAGGACCACATGTAACCGAACAACATTAAACCAAAACACTTGTTCATCCCTCACTCAAGCACAGGAAACCACATCTCTGCATGTTCAAGTTAAGGGCCCTGAAAGGCATAACCCAGGGGAGAGGCAGTGCATGAATAGAGTCAGTATAGGCAGACACCGCTGACCCAGATACAGTGAAATCTGTCAGTACTAAACCCCCAATATCCTGCCCATAATTGTCATATCTTACTGGAGATGGGATTTGATTTGATTTCTTACTTAATAAAACACATGCTGGGCATCTGATACCTTGTATGCTTTAGCTTGAAACTGTTTATTTATTGTTTTTTCCTTATAAGTCTGCTGTTGTACATGTGAAAGTCTAAAAACTCTTTTTCAAACTTTTATATTTTTTCTTTACATTTCAACTCTACAAACGCCCTCCCCTCATTCCAGCATCAGTCTGCGGTGAATTAATTTGTTGAAGGCTGCTTTGAGGTGCATAATGGCCAATGTTTTCCAGACAGTCTAATTTGTCCACATTTTTATCTCCATCTTTATGCCTCCCTAACCTCCCTCCATAACCTCCCAGCCCCTTTCTTTCTATTTTTCGCACTTAATAGGGATGCAGTGTTTGATTAGCAGCACTTCATCAGTTCAGCGGTCACAACATGTTTCTGAAGTTCATGTGCAGGTCAATGAAAGTAGCAATATTACTGAATAACAGTTCAATGTAAGTGTGTTTTTGCCTTGGTTGAGATTGAGAACACACTCATCTCATCATCCCTTCTTTACAGGTTTTGCAATGCTGTTGTGGAAAAAAACCTTTCAAAAGAAATATAAAATGCAATGAACTATGATTCTCTACAAAGAATAAGTGAAGAGGTGCCCAACACATTTCACCATTATGACCTAAAGCTCAAGGTTACATTTTTGATAACTGTTTTTCTCTTTAAAATGATGATGCCATTAAAGCATACGCTTGTAAACAGCATTAGCCCTTTTTTCCCTTTTTAATGGCCAGCTTGAAAATATTTTCATTACTTTTTTTTGTTGTTTTTTTGGGATTATGAAACTAATGGTAAAGCCTACACTGACTGAGAAATGTTTTTGCGATAATGAAATAAATAAGTGGTTGCTACATGTAATAAGCATTATGTGATTAAAAATAATGAGACTGTGTCATTAAAAATAATTAACATGCCTATTAACTGCTGAGGGGCATCAAAAACCTATGAATTAACAAGCTTCAAACCAGCTCATGACCCGCTGACACCATATGAATTTATGTTAGCTTAACGAAACTCGTGTCTTGTTTTATAGCTGCATACATTTTGATTCACTGTCTCTAACAAATTTGTGTAGATGTCCAGGATTTCTAGAGCTAACTTGCCTACTTTGTTGTACACATGTTACTAAATTAAATTTTCATGACCAGGACATGTTTCTGCATCTATTGTGAGCAATTGTTGGCTGGTAGTGATGAATAAATAAAACAATTGAGCTGTTTGTACTGTAAAGTGTTTTTTGGCCCCTTAGCCTTTTTTTTTTCTTAATGTTGAAAATGATGCTGCGTGTCACATGGTTCCTTATGACGATTCGACTCGCCCAAAGGGTTAAAAAAATTAAAAATGAGGAGTAAAAACACAGCGATAACCACATGGTTTATCCCTGAGGAGTGTGCTGTCCCATATATCCTACACATTAAAGGGCTGGTAGCCCATAATGCACTTGGTTTCATGTTATAGGGGACTATTTCTTTGCCAAAAGCAGTCAATTCCTTAAGTGTCCGCTGGTTGCCTGGCAACTGCACCGAGAGAGACCCAGCTTTGAGTGCAGTCACACTGAAGTGCACATAACTTCTAATAAAACAGCAAATTGTTGTTTTTACACTTTGCACATATTCAGCAAACAATATTTGCTGTGTTAATTAGTGATTTTGATTATCCAGCTTCTTTCAGATTCTTTTGCTGAGTTTGATTAATGACAGCTGGTTCTTGATTTAAATGTTCTGTTCTTGGAAATTCATGGGAAATCAATCTTTTCCTTTAACTCTTGAGAAGAAAGTTATGTCAAACACTTTCTTTGAACTGATTATGATGTTGGGTCTGCAGTTGTCTTCCAAAACATGAGAAAATATAACTCTTCTATACCTGCTTGCTTTCAAAATAATCAATCTCATCAGGTTTCCACCAAAATAACTGTTTTTGGGCAGCTGTTGCTCACCAGGTAGAGGAGGTCACCAACTCGTCTGAGGGTTGTTGGTTTGATTCTTGGTTTCTTCAGCCTGCACGTCGCACGTATCTTGCTCAAGTGTCCTTGTACAAGATACTGAAACCCAAATTGCTCCTGATAGCTGTGCCATCAGTGTGTGTGTGGGTGAGCATTGCTACTGATAAGCAGGTAGCACCCTGCAGCCTCAGCAACATGTCTACGACTGTCTGTGTGAAAGGATGAATAGTGACTTGTGTTGTAAAGCACTGTGAGTGTACTAGAAAAGAGCTATATAAATGCAGTCCATTTACCATTTTGCCATTTTCTGGTGCACATTCTGCAAATAAATATGCAAAAAGGCTCAGTGGTAAGAACTAACAGTGTTCAGCGATGTTTATCAAAGTGGCACAATACTTCAAGCACTAACACCCGCTGTTTATGCAAACTGTAATAATAAAAACACAAATTCACATGCACTCAGGATCAACATCTTCACTGACAGAATTGGCCAGTGATTGCAACAGAATACTACAACACAATACAGTATTAGAAAATGACATGTGAGCATTCAAGCTATTGCAACACAAAATAGATACAGACACTGCAAAATGTGACGAAACAGCTGTCAGACTGGGTTTTTTTTTTTTTTTTGCTTTCAAATCAGTGACATACAAGCAACTATTTGAAGTGTACATCCTGACAGCTTTTGTTGCTTTATAGTAACTGCATCCTACTAAGAGAGTACATGTAGAGCAGACATCACAACATAAGACGTAGACATAACTTTGTATTGTATAACCGCAAATAAATAGCTGTTTTACAAAAACATGTTGCCTCAGGTGGGGTCTAGATGACAGGGATGGGTCAAAAGCTGGTGGGTGTCAGGCTTCCTGTGTTAACCAACAGTCTTCTAGTCTTTCTGCAGCTTGAGCTGGCAGATCTGTGCGCTTGCTGTCTCTTTGTCTTCACAAACAAACTGAAATACATCAGTTAGTGGATAAATCCTCTACTGGTTGTTCCAAAAGTTGGTTTTTAATTACGTTTGGCTGTATTTTATGCAATGAGAACAGAGAGTCTGACAACAGGAAAAAAAATAAGATATTGATTAAAAAGAGAAGACAAACAAAAGACTGGAGCAGGAAGCAGGCAAGTGTTTAACATAACAGATAGATTCCAAGCAGGTGGGCAACACATTGAACAACTTTGTAGTTGGCATTTCTCAACTTTTTCAACATTCTGCAGGTGTTCTATGGAGTTCTGGGTCTTTATTTTTGATTAAATTATCTTGACAACTAGAAAACTGTGGAGGCAAACCATCTTACTCTCTCAACCAGAGAGCCAGTACAAAGACAGACTTCTTTGGCTATCTGAAACTGAGGAAATAAACGATTCTGACTTCAAACTCTGAATCTTTGAAACCTGCCATTTTCTGTGTGCTTCCACTGTTTATGTTGCAGGAACCAAACATTAGCATGTTGCACAACTAATGTGGCTAACATCTATTATCTCACTGTTCCAAACACTGGAACAGTTTTGTTGTGTTATGCTAATATTGAGGGACACAGTCATTAAAAGTTGCTCTGTGAACTTTATTCTTACTGAAAGCCAATTAAATAACCACAGAAGTAGGTTTGATGTGAGTAACTGTTTTTCTTTGCTTTTTGTTTCCTGCAGTTTAAGCTCAGCTGGCTTTGCTGGTACATGACAGCCCCTTCTGTTCTGACTCTCCTCATGGTATGTAAATGCACTCGATAGATCGGCCCCGTGGTACACAAGTGAAATACAAATGGTCAAACTGCAAAGAAGTTTTTTGCTTGGCAATGTTATGACTTTGACTTTAACTTTCATAAGAACCAAGATGTAACTTTCTTGTCCCCACAAGCTGTGGTGGCTGATTGGCCATGTTTGTATTAATATATATAGGAATATTGTCAACAGCCTTAAGTCTTTCCATTACATGTATTGCTTTACAAACAATAGAGAGACTCTTTTGGAACATATTGCATCTTTCAGCAGAAACTTAATATGGATTTACAAGCTTTTAGTACATCACAACAGTTCAAATCAAATGTTCTCTGTAATCAATGTCTTCCTCCATACATCATAAAAATGATTTGTTATCAGCTCTTTGCACTATTTGTAGCTGTTGCCATGACTACACATCCAAGATGAAGTTGGAGTAAACTGTTTCCTGCGTCCAGGCCAACACATCACTACAGTTACTGCAAAAAAAAGAGATGCTGTCTGCCAGACCGGCCCACCACAGAGACACACAAGGACAGCAGAGGACTGCTCATCACAAGCACAGGTTTGTGGTCAGATTTATGAGGACTGCTGAAGTTTGAACAATTCTCTGTGGCAGCCTTCAGTACATTTGATATAGTCAAGGTGTAAAATGAACTTTTTTGCCCACAATTCTCATAGCTGTTCAAATTTTGCCAGCCACTCAGTAGATGAACATTGATTTTTTGGCTGGTTAGTAAAGCCAATCTACCAGGCTTTTGCATATTTTATCAGAATTTTGCTGTTGGCTGGTGCAAATTTATAACCTAAAGGAAAGTTTTGCTATGTGTTTGTCTTATGTCATACTTTGTGGTGTCTCTTTCAAAACTGTGATTTTGTTTTCTCGGTCCAGGCCACTGTGTCCTGCAAAGACTTTGATAATTGTAAATCTACTGTTTGCTGTGCAGCTCCTCAAGGCCCCTCTTTTATCCAAACCTACAAGGAGGCCTCCTCTGGACCATAAGGAGGACTTAATGCTACCTATGACCCTGTCAGCTCAGTCATTGTTGACAAAGCTGACAGACATGTTGTGAATTTTACCCCTAAAACCATGTTTATATGTATCAGCAAACAGTTTATTTACTCAAAATGAATGCATTCTAGGTAAGTTTGTGAACCTTTTTCCGCAATGCTTCCTCCCTGCGTGGCAACAGTACTTGACTCTGACAATTTTCAGTGATGTGGTGAACCTCAATCATCAACATAAAAGCTTTTTATAGAGTACCCCTATGGTTCTACATAAAGAACATAGTTAGTTACTGAAAATGTTCCCAAATATGTATAACGCTGAAAAGAACTAAAGAAAATATTTTCAGTGCTCAAAGTAATACCATAAAATCCGATCATGCCTACTGGAATTACCATAAATACTAAATTAAAACAGACCAAAAAAACTTTTCAAATGTCAACATTTCAATCAGCCTTCATCAACACTCAAAGTAATTCTTGCTTAAAGCTTAATAAATAGGACAATATTTAAATGTCAGTAACTATAGTTAGATCATCTAGAAATAAAATGCAAACTTTGGTACAACAAACTGGAATCAGGAATTACACAATCATAATGTATGGGACACTTTACACATGCTCTGTCCTTTTTATTTCCTATAGTCATACTGAAAACACCCTAACCTTGGTGATGAGATCACAGCACACCTACATCCTCCTTCATTTAAGACCAGACTGATGTTTTGTTGTGAATCTGCTGTTCCTATGAGACCTGATAAAGCCTGTGCTTGATCAATTGGCTGACACAGCTTCAGTATACCAGAAACCCTTTACGCCCAATGGACAACATGATCCGGACTGTTTGCATAAAAGTCATGGCTTTACTTTGTGCGTTTTATATTTTCACAGGATATGATAAAGTGTGGGGGGTGGGAGTCAGTTTTCAACTTTAGCACCAGCACTAGTTAAGGGCTTCAGCCATGGACAATATAATTGTTACTTTTGTATCAAATAATTTAAATATTCATAATGTAAAGGGAAAAAAGCTTAGATTTTTGTACAGTTTACATTTATCAAGTCAACATAATTGTTATTGTGTCACGGCTTAAACTAATACCAAAGCCGCCCCAGACCTTTTTTCTAAATGAGCTCTGTTTCTTTCTTTCTCTTTGTCAATGTCTTGTTTTCTCATTTAGACTTTTTGTAAGGCAGTGTTTCCACTGTTACACCTTGGCTCCACTACACTTGACTCACTCACTCACTGCAAGCACTACTTCCTCGCCATAGGGCAGGATTCTTAGCTGATCTCGCTATTGTTGCCACATGAAACTGCCATAACTTTCAACACAATACAAGCACAAGAACAATGGAAGACGGAGTGGATGTTTGTCACAGGTCCAAGTCCGACAAGGCTGAATACAGCAAGACAAGAAACTGCTGAAAAAGTTGAGATATTTTAGAAATCTTAAATCAGAGTACAAATAGTGAGAACACTCTGCTTGCTCTGCGCTGCTTAAGTGATGATTCTGGTGCCAATGGACCAATCAGTTCACTGTTAATTATTGGCTCGATTGCTTTGAAACCTGGACTTAGGTGACACACAAAAAACCCCATATATCAAGGACTATCTACAACTGTGGTTTAAACCCCCCCAAAAGAGCTAGTGGGGCAGAAACTAAGAGAGAAAACAGCAGTAAAATAACTAATTAAATAGAGAGTGTGATAAAAGAGGATAACAAATGGTGGGTGGGTGTGCACAGTGCACCTAAGCACATAATTACACACCATGAACTTATGATGAAAGAGTTGTAGGGACAATAATTACACTCTGTGGCAGTCTGGGAAATTTGTACAAATAAGTTACAGTACAACCTAAGCACATGACAGCTTGCATGGCATGGTTTGGCTCTCTGAAGTGTCGGCTGTGTGTGTGTAACTTGTCCAGAACTGAGAGTGTAAAACTCAGATATATCAAGCAGACAGAACCAAATAAAAGGACATGCTGAAGCCCGTGATGCTGCTGTACAAATGTCTTCCACAGCCATCCCTCTGAGGAGAGCTGTGGAGGAGGATAAGGCTTGAGTGGAGTGGGCACCAATATTAGGCGGGGGGTCCTCCCCTGCTGCATATATCTGTGTGATAGCTTCACACAGCCACTGAGCCAAATCGCTGTTTTTGTCAGAGGCCTCCCTTGGAATAAGGTTTTTATTGGAGCTACTTAATGTTTTCACCCTGAGGGGTATATGAAGTTCTTGACTCTTGATTCTGAGAATATTTATTACAGGTTTTTATTAAGGTTTCATGATTGATTCATCATATAGGAAAAATTCCTTTCATATAAATCTTTTTTTTAATATTGTGAGAAGAATGAGCTTTGCAAACATCTAAATCATACTCTCTATTTCTTTAAAAAAGTATCTACCTCTCAAAGTATTTGATATTAAAGCCTTGTGTCAGGCTTGTTTTATGGTTTAATGATATGAGCAGTGCGCGTC
>JAPZDY010000012.1:24251787-24279866 GCA_029783645.1 Ctenochaetus hawaiiensis | reverse complement strand
CAACCCCCCCCCCCCCCCCCCCCCCGCCCCTTCCAAATTTTCATGAAATTCAGTAAACAAAAAAAAAAAAAAATAGGGACTACTTCTTTGTCTCTCCAGAGACTCCCTTGAAAAATGCACAGTTTTGTGACTTGCTTTGTTAGAAAAGACTCTGTAAGCTTTGTGAAAGGCTTTATGGGGCAAATATCTAATTATGTTAATTCAGCAAATATTGGACGTTGAGTTATTTCTATCTTTGTGTGAAAAAAGGGTCTTTTACAAAATGAACCACTTCAGCATAAAAAAGGGAACACATTTGGTCTTTACAAACAGAAAAATATACATATTTATTTGTATACTGAGCTGGAAAAAAAACAGAACTAGTCACAAGTGGTCACTTAAGAAGCATGTGGGGGTGCACTGCTGACACTCTTCGGCCCAGGACAGATGTTAACACCAGCAGTTAACAGTAATTAAGTATAGCCAACAAAGGCTGTTGTATTATTTTAAGGTACCCTTAATGGTCAAAAGGTTCCCCAGCCCTAAGTTGTGCACATTTCGATTATCCTTCTGTGTATCCTTTGCATTGCACTCAGTATGTAACAGTGTTGGTTTATTTTTCTTTGTCTTTTCATTGTTTTTTTTTCCCTTTTTTTGACTTGTTCCACCTTTGACACGTTCATGGTGTGGTGTTACCCACATCTCTTGGTTTTTCTTTGCAGCACAGAACCAAATGCACCAATAAAACATAAAGTGTTATTCTCGCCAGTGGATGTTTTTATGCTGTACCTCCAACTTTAGAGAACTGGCAGTAACAACAATGAGAGCAGAACAATAGGCTGCCAAGCCTGAAGCTTAAAAAACTTACCAGTCTCTCAGTCAAAGCTGCATATCTCACTGGAAAACACTGTACACCTTCAGGTGAATCTCATCTTTCTGATCACTTTCCACCTGTTTTCTCTTTCTCTAACTTCTCTTCCCATGCAGTATCCTTTTAGAAGGTAAGTATGGAGACAGAGAGAATGTACTAAGTAGCATGAACCCTTAATAATTAGATGTACAGCATTTCCTTCAATGTGCAATCCCTGCAGAGCGTTGTGTGTCTGTGAGTGTGTGTGTTCAGAAGTAGAGAGCTTAAAGCTTCCCAGTCTCTTTTTTTAGAGTTATTCTTAATTGATTTAAACATATTCATGCCAATAAACTATGGCTTCTTAAAGAGTCCTTAAATGATGCAACACCTCCTATCAACCCAACAGCTTTTGCAGTTAGTGAGAAACTTAAGAGTCTTAATGATGCACAGCAGAGGAAACAGACTGATGCAATTTGCATTAAACATCTCAGTCCCTCCTGTGAAAATGCTAACCTTCATTAGTCAAACCACACCACACGTCACATGTTGATGCTTAAAACTCATCGCCTACTTTAGCAAACACATACTTCTGAACACCATGATTTCAGGTTTTCTCTAAAATCTACCAAGTATAAAACTCAGTCTTCCTGTACCTTACATTCCCCATGTGACATCCAATTTTGCCTCATAATCATCAAATGTAGACTTTTGTAGTACTATCATTTATCAAAAGTAAAAGAAGTGAATTTGGTTCTTCAGTGGTTGCAGTCCTTTGTAATGAGATCCGTAACTTGCCAAAAAATACCCACACTCACACAGCATTTGCTAGTGGTCAAAAGCCTATTTATGTGATGTATTTTCAGTTGCTGACTGCAGTGCCCACAAGCTTTATCAGAGCACACTGGAACAGCTCGGTTAATGAGGACATCCCGTCACTCATGCAAATACAAATACATGGTTACATTAAGTTCAGACAATGTTTGGTCTGTGCGTTGTCACACAGAGAAGGGAAGCCAGGTCAACCATGCAGCATTGCAGTTCATGGCTGTGAAACACAAATGCTTTATTAAGGAAATGGAGGAGTAAAATAGCTGATAAAGTTGGTAAGCTAAGTTATCTATAAACATGAGTAGTCTACATAAGAAAGGTATCACATGATATTGTCTTGGTTTCTGTGACTCTTTCATGTCTTTTGATGGATTTGATCAATCTTAGTCTTAACCCAGCTCTAAGTGAGCCAGTAGCAAATTTACAGGTGGACTGGTGATAAATTATGGGATATGTATTGCCATAAACTGATATTAGAATGTGCGTTAATCCTTTGTGAGCAAAGGTGTGACGTGTCTTGCTATCTTTAAGACTTGGGACACACTTTCTACTTTGGTGAGGTGTGTGAAACTGCAATAATGTCATGAAGACCTGAGTGATTATCACATTACACAGGAAATCTGCAGGTCTTTAAAGGTCTGTAAATAAAAATTCATTTTCCATAAAACAGATATTCAAAAAAGTCTAATTTGTGACACTCTATGGATCATTTTTTCTGTGCTGAGGGTAGTGATATTTGTTATGAAATGCTTCTGCATCTGACTGTGGGCTGTTAAGGAAACATCACACTTCCATAAACTAAAAGTGGGACTGTAGTGTCAGTGGATTTTGCTGCAGGAGGGTGTCAGTCAGCAGGATCACACCTATGGCAAACACTGTCAACATGTCTCAAAATGAGCTAATGTCACTTTTAGCAAAAACTCAAATAAAGTAGTCACTCAAAATCAGTGTTTTCACATATCAGTTTTTAGCACTTATTCAAGCCCAGGTTGGAGTATTGTATAATACAGTATTTGGAATTTGAATTATACACTGCCAGGACTTAGTTAATGTAGGCCATAATGTCCATACTAGTTCTCCATCATATTTTTTTTCTTTTAATGTTATGATCTTCAAACAGTTATTAAAATGCATTCTATGTGAAAAAAAATCTACATTTAAATTTAGATAAACACTACAGAAATGCAGCTCCACCTCCCAAAGCATGATGCGAACTTCGCTGGCAAAAGCTAAAAACATGTTCATGCCCCCCGTTTGTTTTACACTATCAATACATTTTTTAACGGTACTCGGTCATGCCATGTCTTTCTGTATCAGCACAGCTCTTCCTGAAACATTAATACTCTCCTCCATCCATTCATATGGATATCTGCTGTGTTTGAAACCCTGTGGACATTCAGGCAACAACAAGGAGCAGGGGAGCATGCTGCGTATTGTAATGTTTTTTTGTGTAAATATTTCATAAAACCTACGCTTAAACATGTACAGCACCACTGACACACCAGACTGTTGTATATCTGAGTAACCTCATTATTCTGAAAATAGCACTGTACTGTGTAACATGCATAAGAGACATAATTACTCTGCCATGAGCCTGCAAATAAAGAGAGTAAAAATTTAGAAAAAACAAAAGCCTTGGGCTCAAAGGGTTTTTAAAGCAGGTGACACTTGTCCCTGCATTTATCAAAAGGGGAAAATCTGACACTTAGATACGATAAAACACTGGCATAGTCTGAAAACTGTGGCAAGATTCTGTGACCAAATCCTCAATCTTAATTTCAAAAGTTATTCTAGACGCTTTAGAGATTAAACTCAGTTGTGTATTTCATTGAAACGCTCTGCCTCACCTTTGTTTTAATTGTAAGAGAGTATTAATTTTCTTTTGCGCTTCCCCCAGAGGCAGAGCTCTAGACCTGGTCGACCTACAGTCTCTGCTGCAGGACTCTTCAGCAGGACTTCCCTGAAGCTCCTGCTTGTACTTGCATGGCCTCATTACTCATTACTCTGGCTCAGTTGCCTGTGGATGAAGGTGGATTATCTGCTGTGGCTTTGCATGCGCTGTGTCTCTGCTGACCTTGAATTGTCATTTTTTCTAAACACAAACCCCCCACACTCCTCCAAACCTCCCCCGTACCCAATAAGACTCCAAATGACCTTAATTAATGGCATTTCACCTCGTCTGTATTTTCTGTCAGTCTCCCTGAAAGCCCCCCGGAGTTCTCCTCTGCCTTGAAACATTAAATATTCATATCTCCATCATTTTAATATTTAAGTCAATCAAATGGATTGCGCCAGATAAAACTAACAGCAATTATCTTTGCAGTGATAGGGAGATTTATTTAGTGTCATGAGTGACAGTTGGTGAAACATGAGGCTGAGTGTCTGCCGCTCTCCATCTTCTTTGCTGTTTTTCATTTTTTTGACAACACAAGCCTTTCAAGGCTTTTCCTTAACTTAAAAGAGAATCGCTGGCACATCTTATGAGGAGTTTTTGAAAGTGAGATATCCACTTTTAACAAAAAGTGGCACAGACCTTTTTACAGTGACAATGACTGCATAAGAATAAGTACTGTAGTGTCATGCAGTAGATTACTGTGGCTGAATGGCTGACAGAGGTCAAGTGGCACCTCTGTTTTATTGCGAGCCAAATGTATGACTCCAATTTTGTTTAGGCTGCTTGGATACAGACTGCACAGCCTGAACTGTAATGCTGCATTACCACCAAAAATCTTCACATATCAGAAATCAAAGACTGGCCTTTCAGCTGCACTCTCTCTCCTGTGAGAGGATATCTCCACTGGGAGGAAGTCTTGGTCAGTTTTGTCGACTGACCCCTAAAAATAATGGCCTCAATCAATTATTCAGTATGATGATGATGAAATATGTTGGTCACCATCTGTATTGATGGCAAAAAGTCTGCTTCACTTCCTTATGGTTATAAATCAACTTATACTTGACATTTTAAATTTTTAATTAATTTTTAAAATTTTTTAACTTTTGTCAGCACAGTTCTAGTTTGCCATCGTATGAGTAATGTGGCCTTCTCTGAAGGAAATAACAGTGGTGAGACTGGTGAGCAGTGACAATGATAACGTCTGGGTCATGCACATAAGCAGCCTCAGTGGAGCCCTTCCTCCTTTTAATACATCCACTGTCACCTCTGTACAAATAACCAACAAAAAACATATGCATCTGCAGAGGTTATTAGAGTAATCAGTACTGGTCTTCATTATAGATGCTGCGAAAAGCCATTCTGCTTCATTAGAGTAAAAGTTGTATAAATAAATTTCAATATAAAAAACAAGCAAGACAACTTTTCCAGAATCTTATTTTATTTACAAAGTGCCTACACCGTCTCCACATACAAAAAGCATATAAAATTTAAAGGCACAATGCGTGCATTTACAAATAGTTAGGTACAACAAGGTTCTTAAACCGAAGGTAAAGCTGCTTCATTTATCAGCGAGCAGCCCTGCTTGGAAA
The DNA here is from genome assembly GCA_029783645.1 of Ctenochaetus hawaiiensis. Classification (NCBI taxonomy): domain Eukaryota; kingdom Metazoa; phylum Chordata; class Actinopteri; order Acanthuriformes; family Acanthuridae; genus Ctenochaetus; species Ctenochaetus hawaiiensis. The sequence continues at coordinate 24,274,726 of JAPZDY010000012.1, read as the reverse complement.
TTGTAATCACAAAATTCTTTTTCTGCTTGTCATTTGCTGCTTTGACCCTGATTGTTTTTTTTTTCTCACATCTGTCCTTCTTTTCTCTTTGATTTGATTTTCGACATAATTGCTTCAAAGATCACCTGGAGGTATCATTGTGTTTGGATTAGCAATTTTGTCCACCCTGCTTCTGGAGTGGACTAAACCATGCACATCTTCTAGAGGAAGGAGGCCCTCTGACAGGCTCCTTAAATGTCTTTAGATGGAGGAAATAGTCCGCAGTCAATGGTAGTAGTTTACTCATGGGGCTTATTAAGGAATGTTCATTAAAAACACAATTAATTACAAGTTTTATGTTAATATCTTTTTTTTGCTGACTCCTTTGTCATTCAGATATTAAATTAGCACTCAGTCGTGTAGGTTATAAGGCATATTGCAGGGGTTTAAGCATTTTGTGTGGGTTGAAGTGGAGGGACAGATGCCGGCACACAGCTGCTGATATTGATTGCACCTATGAGAGAGCTGGGGTCAGAGCAGAGCTTCTGGAGGAATAAACACTTTGAGTCACATCAGACTCTGCCCTGATCTGGAGAAGTTCACCAGCAGGAGAGGAGTTCAGAGTTGTTGTTTTGTTCAACCATTGGGATAAAAAAAAAAGAAGATTTTTCTTTACTTCCACTTTCAAGTGATCCAGTGGTCAAACTTGTCTGAAAATTGTGAAGTGAAAATTCACTTGTATTTTGTGTGTGTTTGTGTGTCTATGTGTGAGGGTGATGACATTATAAAGAAAAGGTGCAAACATCTGCAGTTTAGTTTGAAAACCTAATTCAGAGCTTCCAGTGTCTAATAAATACGATCAGTACAGCCCTGCCCTGGCTCTTTATTCCACCCTTACCCTCATTACTACCTGCTGCTGAGGGAACCAAACAAGAGAGTTACAAGAGTAAAAGCCAAAAGAGTGAGCTGGAAGATACTGAAACATTCAGAAGACTCAAAGGATAAGACAGGTAAAGATTCAGTTTGGATTAATAACCACAAGTATCTACTTTTACTTTACACACTGGGTAATTGGTAAGTTTTTGGCTTACCATTGAGGGAGATGAGTTTTAAAGCTCCAAGTTCACACATGTAGTTCAGATCTTTCAGTTATTATGCAAAAAGTTTTAAGTTAATGGCTTTTGTGCTGTTTTTGTAGGGTATTTAAAAACTGCAGGTTGAGAACTCACTGAGACGACAGTGTGTGCTGTGAGATTCCTGCAGAGATCTCATAGCACAGAGGAGTTTAGCCACAATCATTCCATGTTATCAGCTGATGTGTTTATAATAAGCTTCTGACAGAATGTCCTTGCAGTACTACACTTAATGTTTTTGCAAAGAAATATGAAAAAAAACTCCTCCAAAAAACTTTGTGGTTTCAGATGGTTGCATCATGAAAACAATCATTTTTCAACTAGCCCAAAAGGCACTAAAGCACCTGTCTGTGTGGTTTTCTATAAGTGTTGGAAGGTGTCTTTTGAAATATACATAAGAATAACTAGTTACCCTTTTTAAAATGTAATATATAATTTAACCACTTCAGTTATCTCATAAAAGTAATGTATCTCATTACATTTGATTACTGATTAATTACTTTTCTAATAAATGTTTTAAGGCTTCCAAATTTCTTTTTTTTTTTGCTTGATTGTAGCTGCTGCAACAATGCTATCTCGCCTGGGCGATACCAAGTGTCTCCCTCTGTCCTTTATTGCATTGTTCAAGAATGTGTGTCCCAATCTCAGATGAATTTAATATTCCCTTACTAGAGGGGTGGATGTGTGTGTGTGTGTGTGTGTGTGTGTGTGGATAGGGTATATCGTTACAGTTTGTGGCTGCAGGTGAAACACAACTCCCTTCATCCCTCTCTCTGGTAACCACTTGTGTCTTGCAGTGTAGCATCCTGTGTTTCTGCAAGTCCTCTTCAAATCAAACCTGCTCCTCTGCTCCTTCAGAAGAACTCACTCAGAGCCACAACAAGCCCCTGATTAATGTTCAGAAAGGAACCATAAAATCATATAATTGGATGTAATCCTTTTGTTATCATTTATATATTAATAAAAAGTCTATGATATAAAAACATAATGTTTGTAACAGTAACTGCAGCTAATTTATTTTATGTAACAATATTTTTGCTATTCAGTGACTTAATTCTCCAGCATGTACCCGGTTAGCACTTCCACTGTCACACATCTCCTACTTTAAAGTGCTTCTAAGGAAAACTATCTACAAAAGCTTGGGATGAAAAATATGCCTCTATGTGTCGGTTTAATCCACATCTAATATTATTCTTATTTCTATATGATGTAGCCTATAAAACCGCCTGTAGGTCAGTTTCACATAGTGCACATCACTTTTTTATCCTCTCCCTCTTCATTCATTTATTGCCTTTGCCAGGAAAAAGCACAGGAAAAAGGCTATAATGAGGCTGTAAATCCCTGTATTAGGTTTCTAATACAACATAAAAAACGCTTAATGACCAAGATAAAGAATTAGGCAGTTTGACTATTATGATGTATGAACAGTTGGAATTCATTTTCATAACGTTCTGAATATTTTATATGTAATTTTAAACCAAATAGCTGCTTATTCCCTTAAAATGTCTAAAAAATGTCCACTTGATCTCCACTCCTAATAACAAAAAATATCCTGGGATAATCCGCGCTCACTTAAGCAGAGGAATGGCAGGTGCCTACAGACTGGTGGCGCATGCTGCGATGGGTGTTTTCACGCGTCACCAGTGGGCGCTTCTTCCTGCGCACAAAGAGAGCAGAGCCCGGGGATGCGCACAATGTGAGTCTCCGCTCAGAGGCACCGCTGTCCTCTCTGCGTCTTGGCAGCATCTTGTGGAGTGTAATACGAGGAGGTCGAGGATCGTCCCGGTGTAGCGCTTCACATCCTCAGCCCGCAAACTCACTGCTTGTGGAATTTACCGAGGTAGAGGTTACTGTTAGTTCCACCCTTTAAGACCGAGAAACGCACTTAGACGGAGCTGAATTTAAACTGCTGGAGCAGAGAGCAACCTCTTCTTTGACTGCTGAGAGGAGAAGAGTTGCTGTGAGAAATGTTATCTACTCAGTAGAGCCTGAAATCACACAAGATACTGGAATTACAATTAACGCAGTAACAAGAAGAGGGGGAAAAACTGCATCTTAAACAAGTAAGTGTCTTGTCAGGAATCATTACTGGCATTTTTTTGTGCGTATTTTTTCTGCTTTTTAGTGTTAATGTGCAGGAAACTGGGTCCTGCTAAGTTTGCAGCCTTTGCAGGAAAAATAGTAGCGATTGCAACTTCATCTGACTTAAAGCAAAATGACAGAATCTACAGCAACATCTCCGTGTCGAGATGGCTTTATCTTATTTTCTAACAGCGGAGAGAAGGGGCACGGAGACAGAGTGTGAATGCTGAGAGTGCTCACACATGCATGATGCTGATGATTGCGTTTCTAGACGAGCCTCAAATGGTTTGGATGGTCCTACAGGGATTTCTACTGTAGGGGCTCATTTCCCTCATCTAGGACAAAGTCCATATGGTGCTGCTCTGCTCAGTCACACAGAGAAACAGCATCAGGAATGTTGCCTGGAGAGAAGCTCTCTCTCTCTCTAACTTGTTAAAGGCAATTATTTCAGTCTCTGTCCAATGAAAAAGTCTAAGGACGGTTTAAAATTGCAGTTTTATGTTTCTGAATTAAATCTCTTTATCAACAATCATTGTAATATTCTGATTTTTGAATATAATTTTATGAAATAATCTCACAGGATTATGGTAGCTGCAGCCTACAGGAGAGTGTTATTAGAGAAATGAATGCAACAGCTCAGCTTCACTCTCATTTTTCTGGAAAAACCAAATGTTTGGCCACCAGTGGTCTGCACACAAGTGTTCTTTTTTTTTCCCACCCAGACTGCAAAAGGATGGACTCAACAGTAAGAGGAAAATGCTCAGCCTGCTCCATCTTCAAAGTATGCTACCATTCAGCAGGGATTGTAATCGTTCTCCCCTTCATTCATGTTTATTTATGGATCCTTTGCTCATATTTTGAGCAATTGCCAAATAAGAGGTGAAACACATCTTTGAGCCAAGCAGGAAATTTTTTTAATAATGCAGCAATATCCAGAATGGTATTTGCAGGAATGAAGAACCCTTTTTGACTGAACCAGAGTGGCAATTACATCTTACATCCAGTTTCTTTTATGGGAAGGTTGAGAAATGGATTGGATAGCCTCAAAAACATGTAAAGAGCCTGTCTGAGTGTCTTCTGCTCCTCATCCTTGACCTCCAGTCATGTGTTTGTGGCTGTATCTAGGATGAGGGTCTGGGGATGTGCCTGTGGCTGATGATGGGGTTGAGAAATGGATCGCTGCTCCCCTCTCTTTTAAGTGCACTTACTCTCCTGCCCCTGCGTTAGGCAGCAGCTGAGGGATGCAGCCGTGTTTAACATTGAAGGGAGTCACTGGGGGCGTCCTGCTGTCTTCCAGGGATTCAGTGATTTTTCACATGAAAACACACAGCTGTATGATGTCTACAGCGCATGCTGCTCAGATGTTTAGTTCTACTGAGGTGAACAGATATTAAATATGTAACATGTCAGGTTGTAACTGTAGGCGAATTTAAATTTTTTTTTTAATTTCATGTGCTATATGTGAAATACCTCACACTGAGTGTGAGGTGCAATTAGGTCCCCGCTCAGGCTTTGAGTAACATTTCACAAGCAAACATATTTATCCACATCAAGCTCCTTTTATCATTTATGGCTATATTTTGTTCTCAAGCATTCAAATGGGGCCTGAGCCTCGGCTCTGATCATGCTGTTGTATTCATATATGAGCAGTGTGACATGTCAGTCACATGTGTGAAGTGGCTACTTTTCTTTGAACCTACGAGGCTGCGCTTGAAATGAAATGGAAGACACATCTCAGGAGAGAGTATGCATTCGACTAATTCGTTCATGAATGTTAATGTAACAGCTGTTGAGATTGGGTTGGGGGGGTGGGGGGGTTGGGAGGCGCAAATACATGAGATGCCTTTTTATTTGAAACCTTGTTGCATAATATGCCAGGGGACGCGTTACTCACTCACCTGAGATAATGCAAGAGTTATGGTGCAATCAGTACAGAGCAACTACACCTAATCTGCTTCTTCTGTTTCTTTCACCTGTATTTCGCTGTAGTCTATTAGCGCTGCCTTTATTTGTTAATCACGTCTCTTATTTTATTGTAAGCCCCCCTTGCTTATGTGAAATAGCCTTGTGCAGTTCTTCAGTAAGGAGGCATCAGTGCACCGCTGAATGAGAATTCTTCATCTATTTGCAAACGCACAAAGCAACTGTGAGTATTTCGTCCCTGGTGGCAGATTCTTGCGTCCCAGGTTGTCGTGATGAGTGAGTTACAGAGACGGCAGCAGATAGTCATAAAGACAGTAACTAACATAATACAAATGCATCAAGCACTGTAGTAAATACAAAGCAACTGTCATGAAAGGCTGAGAAATAGCAACAAAACATAAAATAAAGCATTCATGTGCATGAGACGGATTGTCCTTTTTGACATGACACATTTTTCCACATTTTTATGTGCGTGCATGAATCCTACAAAGGAGTTTTTCCAACTATTTGATGAACAGATTTTTGAAAATCTTTTATTATTATTAAAATATTTATTATTATTATTATTAATATTATTTAATTAAATAATAAGTCTAAATCTGACTGAATCTTTTTAATGTTTTCAGTGAGCTATCCTCAACCATCTTTACATGCAGTGGTCAACCCAATGCGAGCAGCAGTGGTGGGCAAGGCACGAGGCCTGTGATTCATAAATCCATAATTTCTCAATGTGGAAGAAAGCGTGGATGTGTTTCCAGCCCCTTTTCCAAATTTAAAAAAACTGTATTAATGTAAAAATAGTTATAGCAGAGTACTTTTACATGCTTGTGCTTGGAGACAGAACCTTTAACGTTTAACTAAAAACTCAATCTTTCCCTTCTCTTAACAAAAGTGAATCATGCACATTAAATATTGTAACTGCAAAGACTAAACAGGCATTTTTTTGCTTTATTCATCCAGAGCACTCTTGCTGCCGTAATCCTACCACAGACTGAACCTTCACCCTGATTCATAAACGCAGTGTTTCATTCAAACACCAAACATGGTGCAGTCACAAGACAGTAATGCTGAGTGTCACGTAAACATCCAAAATATGTGTGCATGTACAAGATCCTTGTAAATTAAATTTCTTCGCAATTTAATAAAATGCGGTGACGCTCTGTTGTGAATTCATACCCATTGTGTCACCGATGTTCAGTTTTGACAGTATGTGTGCGTTTTGTAAAATCTCTAGATCTCTTGGTTCTTTGTATCGCCTGTGATCTGAATAAAGACCTTGAGCGTGCACACCCCTGTGATAGAAACTCTCTCCTCTCCTCCCTCCCTTATTAGATTCTTTTGCAATTATGCTGCCCTCAGGGGGGAAATGGATGCCTTTAACCACCTTTCCTATCAATTATGTGCCAAACAACAGCCCCACTAACCAAGAAGTCATCTCATTTACTCTGGAATGCGTTTAGCCAATGACTTCCATTAGGTTTAGCTTCTGTGGAGGTGAAAGTGTGATGCCTCATTACATTTGGCGGAGCAGTCTTTTTTATATCATTTCAGTTGAGAAAAACGGAGAAAGAAATCGCCATCTCACCTTCGTCCTCACAGGGCTCGGAAGGAGTTTGTTGCTTTTATAGTTTTCTCAGTATCCTGAGATTGTTTTGTTCTTTTTCTTTTGGATTCGCCAGAGGTTCGGCTGATAAGCAGTTCTGCAAGGTTTGACACTGGCACAGCATTTTGAAGGTCAAAATTGATACAATTCTTTCTTCAATTTTAGCAGCTGTGAAAGGGCTTTTGGGGCATAATGAGACACTTAAGTTCTCCACTGAGAGCCACTGAAAAGCTGTCCACTGAAAATGAAATTCTTCAAGGCGGAATGACACACCCTTAATACTCACTGGCTGGAAAAACAGGCATATGTTGGACCGTTAATGAAACATTAATTCAGAAACAAGTCAAAGAAGAAGGCGCTCTAAAAGGAAAATGTCACCGCATGTTTTACAGACTGCAGAATGAAGCTGTGCTCAGGGACAAACATCCATCATATCAGCAGAGACACTCGGTCATAAACATCCAACTTGCACAGACAGTCTTTTTCCAGGAGATTTTCCTCTCAGGATCTCGAAGCTTTTCGGACTGATGGGTTGGGATGAGGAGGTTGGATCCTCCAGAAAGTGGATGGCAGTTAATACTGCACTCAAACTGAAAAATGCAGCACCCAGTTTTTTGCTCCAGTAGAATCTCAAACCGTGTAATCCAATGTGATGGGTTTTTAGAGTGGCAAAACGCCCCCTAAATTTTGAAAGACACCAGGAAATCCACTCTGAATCTCGCTGTGCCTGCAATTACATCAAATGAGGAACAATTACTGGCACAGGGACGGTTCGACCAAGCCAACACTGGCCATTAACTTATGATCAGGCAAATTGGATGATATCCCTGTTCCCCGTAGATTTTTCTTTGTGCGCAGCATCACACTGCTTATTCATTAATCCTCAATGAGGTTATGTAGACACGATTTTTTTATGATAGACTTTCGCTACAATCGTATAGTCACAAGTTGGTGAAACAAGGAAGTGGTTAGTATTTAGGTCTGTTTGAAGAATTCCAAAGATAGCCCTGGGTTAATCCGCATAACAGGGTTGTGTTGTAAGGATGAGAGGTTGGGTTGAATTCTTAATCCTGAGAGGCATATCAGTTTCCACTTACTGTGATGTAGGTCAGAGCTTGAGCAAAGCCCCTTCTGTGCCACGGATACTGCAATTACAGTGTTAGGGCTCTCCATTCCACCTCCACATAAGAAAAGTTGAACGGCCATTTAGGTCATTGATCACTGGTTGGATTGGATATCTGATGCAGCAGTTAGTAGATGATCAGTCTTTGAGTGTTGGTCTTAGTGGCGCTAACAAGTGATGGGGTGGGAGGTACCTGTAGTAGGGGTGTTGGCAATAACAGTGATATTTAAAGGCAATTATTCATATATATGATAACATTCTTTGAATAATGTTAAGCACGTCTATTTCCTTCTGTTCTCACTCTGTGATAGTAATTGGCCATAATTGATCTAACTGTGACTGCTTCCAGCTGTAAAACTGACAGTTTTAAAAAGTGTAATTTTTGCTTTGTATGCTTTTTTACAGTTATATTTACAAATTCTCTTTCCGCCTCCCTACATTTGTATTTTGAGCATAATTTGCCAAAAATGGATAAAACACACAATAAAAAGCTTTTGATGCTTTTAATGTTCTGAAGATGTTGTTAGGCAAGTATTTCAAAATGTGTAATAACACTGCATTCTTACTATTTACTGAAAAGAAAAATGGTATGAAAAATTTTTAAAATGGGTTATTAGCAAAAGTTAATAGAATCTTACTTGTTACATAACTTTCCTGTAGCTCCTCTGAGAATTCTATCCCTTCCCTAACTCTTAAGCCACCTCATCCACATCTCCTCTGTAGAAATAGAAAACTAGTCATTGCAGCAAGCCTGCAGTCTGGAGTAAATTACTAAGTCAGGCGTTCGTGTGGGCAGGACCTTGATATTGCAAGTCTATCAGCCAGTCACTACTGCGCAGACGCAGGTTGCAAATGACATCACCAATGCATGATGGCAATGCCTGTATTGGAAAGATTTTGGCTTAATTTTTGTGCAGTAGGAGGAGGTGAAGACATGTCGTTCATCCTTTATTCTGGGTTTGTGGGTGGGAGCGACTAAGAGACTGCATTTTATGAATGCTGGTGTACGAGCACAGCCTTTATTCAGTCAGTTTTTAATTAGAACAGATCATAAAAGACTTCAAGATGAGTAGTTGTTCAAGCAATAATATATTAACAAAATTGATAGCCCTAAATTAATGACTGTCACTGACCACCAGCTAGCTTGGCTTTGGTTGCTCTACAGACTGAATTTTAGTCCAAAAGCATCAATATTTCTAAACAACTACCAAAAGTTGCATTGATTCTTTGTCATATATTTTCTCAAACTATCACACCATAAAATTATTATTGATTCCATTACTTTTTATTACCAGTTAAAACCATGTGTAGAACTGCTAGCATGCTGCAATCTGTTAGCAGTAATTAGGCCTCCTTGGGCCGCCTATTGACTCAGCTTTCTTTACCACCAGACTGTATTCTGCAAACTCTTAAGCTGTTCTGTTGTGTCGAATTCAAAATGTTTTCCAACTTCTCAGAGGGTTTTGGTTTTGCGATTTGCAGTTAAGCTTGGCTTGCAAGTGTTCTCTATTTTATGCTAATAAAGAGAGCCAAAGAGCTCAGTTTACTGAAAAAGCAAGAAGACTTGCAATGGGTGTAAGTTACAGTAAGTTTTATGGCTGCTTAAGTATCAAAATAGCATTTTGTGTTTTTAAACTGTCAGACTTGAGACTGAACATGTCATCACAGATTTTTTAAAGTCAAATGCTGGTTTGATTATTGAACAAAAGGAATAGCCCTAATTCACTTACTGCAGCTGACAAGCCAGCTGGCTTAGTCCTCTTCACTGCATGAAGCACTTTAAGTCCCCTCCTATAAGTGAAGCTGCTGGGCAAATAAATGCCCCCCGACCCCCAAGGTCAATAAAACCACGTAGTCCCAAAATTTTGAAACAATATAACAAATAATCAAAATGTAAGTAGACCGTTTTAAAGTTATGTACCTTAAGCCTGCAATATGCAACATTTCTGCATGAAGATATCTTAAAAAAAGATTGAATACATTGTTTAGTTATCTACTTATGTTTTCCCAGTTGTTTCCAACAATGTTTAAACTCAGAGAAATCAATCATTTTGTTCACAGCAATGCTAAATTTCTTTTTGTCCTTTCAGAAGGTAAGGAAGTAGGTCAACAAACTATTTAGCTGTAACCTGATAAAAGTTTAATACATTACCTTTTGGGATGAATGATTGCCTGAGTCAGATCGGCTTAAATCTTCAGTAGTTGCTGTTGAACAATGAAATTAGCAAATCCCACAATCCCACTGTACTTTATGACATCATTAAACTACATCTTTTGTTATTGTTTTGATCGAGAGACATATAGGAGCCGAAAGCGCTTATTACACATTTCAAGCATATTTCTCCTGCTTTGGCAGCTCCTGCACCAAGCTATATCACATTACAAGCTAGTCTTCAAAACTATATCAACTGTCCAGTTCAACTCAGACAGCAAATGAGCCCAGCCTGAGCCCCAAAAATGTCAAAGTAACCGCATTACCGAGATTAATAGACACAATGTAATTATTGCATTTTAAAGTACTGCAACTAACGCTACATGTTACTGACAAAAGTAATTACATTGCTGTAGTCCAGAAAGCCTTACTGCCCAACACTCAACTCCTCTGGTGACAGTGATGCTAATGACATCATCAGTCAATGTCTCAGATTTGACAAAGCTCCTCCAGAAAGCAGATATACATGTGTTTTCACAGGATAGTGGTGCTACTTCCAGCTAGTTAAATAATCTTGATGTATAAACTGTTAGACTGCCCCTTTACAGAGATAAATAGCTCGGTAAAAAAAAAAAAAAAACTGGACAAATTTCTGTCTCATTGCAGTATTTATCTTTGTGTCAGTCAGTGTGAATAGATGAAGATAAAATGTTTTTTTTATTATTTTTTAAGTGGATTCCTATGGTCCTTTTACTTTCTGTTGGTCTCATGAAGTGATGCATATAAAATGTCAGTTTGCTTACTTCAATTGGCCGCAAGAACTGCTGTTAAAGTATGAATTGGCATTTTGTGGAGTGCTGGTACACAGTTTTTCAGCTCCCTATTAATAGTCAAATAGGAAGGGAGAGAAGTATCTTTTGAGGTCAATCATTTTCCTCCTCACTTCTCTCTAAAGCTGCAGAATTGAGCTTGTTAGGCAAGATGAGAAATACGCACAGCAGAAGAAAACATACTCATTTAGCAGCTGTTTCTTCTTCTATGCCACCTAAAAATTGCACTGGTGGGTTGTATCCTCAGACTTTTGTCTCTTGCTGCCCCAGCCTCACCCCCCTCATCGCTTTTCAGTTCCTCGAGATTCACTTTCTCCTCACTTACAGTAACTTCTAAATAAGAAAGTCAATTATGTAACTTAGCAGTGCTATAATCATGTTTTTTTGCTGAGGAATGCTTGTCGTATTTGGATCAAAAATGTCATATTTTAATCACATCTGTAATTACTTTCCCCTCAGAAAAATTCTTGTATTCAAGGGAGAGCATTTCATTCACAAGCAATTGGATGAGAGTCTTATTAGCCCTCGGCAGCTAAAGATGATGTCACCATGGAAACAAATTGTTCTGCTATCAATCACTGGATGCCTTGCAGGTAAGATATTTTAACACGTATTATATTTCTCACAGTGTCTCATTGCGCTCGTCATGGTTTATGTCACCACAACATCTCTCTTGATAAATTTGTTTTCAAATGCATATTCATCACAGAGAATATTACTGGGTTTTTTTGTTATTCTATAATCTCAGTGAATGAATGTCTGTATGTTTAGAGGTTATAAGTAGAATTTCATTCTTAATATGCAGTGTTTATATGATATACGGAGGTTCATCCATTACTGTCTCACATGATCTCAAAAAAATCTCTTTTCCCGACCAAAAAGGCTGCAATGATTAAGTTGCAGTGTTTGCATGTTCCAGCATGATGCCCTTCACCGCTGCCTAGAGCAGTGTCCTGCTGCACATTTTCAGTACACTGTCAGGGACAACTGGGAGTCCGTTTCCATTCCTGTTTATGGCCTGTCTAGATCATTATCTGGATCCATGCAATGAATCCAACCCTGCATTTTAGCACAATCTACTTGCCACCGTGCCTTATTCTGCCCTTGTGTGGCCACCTGGGACTTGAGCAGGAGAAGCACAGACACTCTACCAGAATGTCAACCCTTGTTCAAATGACATTGTAAATCCCAAAGAATGTTATTCAAATTGGCTCATGGGTAATTCACGCCCAGTTCTCTAGGGAGCAAGATCCAAGCAGTCTCACCTTCCTAGCGGACAAGTGTTTTTAACAGGGCCTCAGTTGCTGCCTATAGGTGCTACTTCTTATTCAGTTGTGATCGCACACTTGGAAACCCTTGAAAATCACTACACCTGATAACAATCATTATGACATCTGAAGTGACATGCTGTCTCCCTTTATCATCCAGGACTACACAAAACACACTGGCGGCCTAGACGTTAGCCTGCATGGCATTTCATTTGAATTCATATTAGGTAGTGGCTGATTGACCACACTGTGGGATGAATAGACTTGAGTCAAACATGTTTTTCTTTCATCAAAAGATTTATTTGTTTTCATAACTTTTCTAAATCTATCACACAGTGAAGTGTATGTTGATTCCCTGACATATTATCGCTGGTTAAAACCATGTGTAGAACTGTTAGCCACATGCTGCAATCTGTTAGCAGTAGGATATTAATTAGGCCTACTCCGGCCGTCTGTTGACTCAGCTTTCATTTAGTACCAGATTGTGTTCCACAACCTTTCCTTTTAAGCTGCTGGCAGATGACTGCATCCTTATGGCCTCAATTAACCGGCTCATGCGTCGTATGACACGGGTGTTCTGAAAATAGATAACACACTGCTTTATTTATCAACCCTGTCACTTAGGATCATTAATTACTGAAGAAATGTGTGAAAATTGGCTTTTTATCAGTCGCCAACAATTGAGGAATTGAGTTCTTGAATGATATCCTGAACACTTATCAGCTATCATTATGAAATTGTTTCTGACAAGTCATTAACTCTGAACCTTTCAGTTAAGTTGTATCATTCGGTAAATGTGAGCTTTCTGTAACTGTATTAGACTGCATTTAACTCTCAAACCACACAGTCAGATAATTATCAGTACAAATCAAAACACTATATGACAGCAGATGCAGTAACTTTATTTGCATTTCTGAAGTAGGAGATAATTTACATCTTGACAGAAGCATCAATATGATGACTTCAAATGGTACGATAACATAGTGTACTAGCCTCTGGAAAACAGGCCCTGCATGCAAATTGGAGGATACTTAAGTACTGCGGTTAGTGTTTTTGTGTGTCAGGTTCGTCTGAAAAATGCACTTTACCAAAAGGGTAAGTGCACTTAAATCAAGAACAGCAAAGGTTGTACACATCATGTCTTTGAGATTGCATAATGTACGTCTTTGCTTTTCTTTGGGAACAGCCTGTATAAACAGCCTTTGAAAACCAGACAATAACAGTATACATTATTGAAATGGTACTATACACTGTATGTCACAAGTTGTTTTTTGTTTTTTATCAAGATTAACTGGTTTTCTCCGGTTTTCACTCCCTATGCTTTTGCTGTGTTTTTCCAGTATTTTCTCATAAGGTCAAAGAGACAATTTACCTAGCTTGTACTACTATGGACTTTCTCCCCTTTCCCCCAGCCTGTACAGAGGATGTCATATTTCAAGGGCCAAGATGGAGGACAGAGCCAAGTGACCTCATTTTACCGATCAACTCCCCGGACCAGCAGGCTACCATCACGTGTGAGGCAGAAGGCAGCCCTCCTCTGCAGTACAGGTAAATTACCACATCAAAGTTACGTTCCCCACAAGCATCGGCTAAACTGTCTTCCCGCTTTGACTCTACATCCACATCACATGGGGAAAATCCATTGCTGCTTAATTGCTTGTGAATCTCCTATGCTGCTTCTACGGAAATCAAAGAGGGTACCGATTGCGTTGATTGCTATTGATTTGTTAAAGAACGACAACTTCTGGACATAAATGCTCAGGAGAGATTGCAAATGCACCATCCAACTAAAAGACAGGCTTCAAAGAGCAACTGCTTAATTAGGCATCCACTTCTAATTGAACATAGCTTACCCCTTTTCAGCCTGAGCTGTGATGTAGACTTAGAGTCAGGCTGATGTGGTTGATGAATATGCCAACACCTCTGATATTACTGAGGTTAACTTTATTAACGATGAGGTTTAAGCCACTGTGCAGCTAAAGCTGATGATTTATAATACGGGTGCACGGCTTAAAAAATCATTAAGGAAGAAAAGGAGATTCCACTGGCTCATTTGCACCGGAGATCCTCTGATATCTCCCCGGCTATTCCCTGGCGATGCAGAGAGCTCGCCTGAAAATGGCAGCTGGTGATGTTTTTTGTGGTAGATTGTGTTTCGGAGCTTGGTCAGCACCATGTAGATGCACAGCAAGCAACGGGAGAGAGGCAGTCACCTTGTGAGTGACATTCTGTTAAATGCTTACATTTCCGATGATGTGTCTGCGCTGAAAACATGGTCCAGGCGCAGCAGCAGGGGGGTATCATCATACTTGTCGTGTAACCTGAGTTATCCCAGGATGAAGCTGGAATCATTACCTGCATTGTTACATCTGCAACTTTAAAACATTCAATGTTAGCTAGCGTTGTTGACGAGCTTTTCTCTTTTGAGTCCTTAGTTGTGTTAATTAACACTGTAGGAGGAAATGGGATTGTTGTCAGTATGATCTGCAAATTTCTGCAGCAGGCAAGCATGCAATATTAGAGCAGTAATGCTCATATTATCACTATTACTGCATAACATGTTTGTAACACATTAGAACTGCACTAATCAATTCCATGTGAATGTTATGTGAGCGATGCATCTAATGCCTGTTTGTTGTGTTAAAGGGCTTGTTTGTCATTACAAACAGACAGAGATTTATGACCAACTCGAAATTTTTCTTTAGCTTTGCAAAGTGTTTAGTGTCCTTCACTCTCTCACTTTGGTTTTACTTGCTGCAATGTTCACTGTTTTGGTTAAGTCTCACTGCTTAAAGCTCTTATAAATGGACTTTAGGCTTTCTGCTCGACTCCAAACACAGGTAAACAACATTAGTGACTGGCTAGTGAACACAATGATCTGCTTACATCTTAGGGAAGTGTTCTTCCCTTGTTGATTTTCCTGAGATTTGTCAAATTTTTTGAAAGTGTTAGGGGCATTTTTCCTTCTCAAAAATTGCCTGGACTCGTGGAGCATGTAGCAATTAGGTCCTAGTATAATGTGCCAGGAGTGGGTGGATTCCAAAACATTTGTCTTAGAGTTTGCTAAAATGTTAGACTTTGAATTGTCCTCTCACAGGAACACAGCTTCATTAAATGTTGATGCTCCTTTGCATCTGCCGGGTGAGTAAATAAGTGTTACATAGTGATTGGTCAAGTTTTACTTTTAAGCTTGTTGCTAAGTTCTGACCCTTAGTGGTCAAAAACAACCAAAAACCTATGAAGCTTTAAGCGTTTAATTTAAATGTCAAATGATGGAATGCACCTTAGTAACATGATTGTTAAGGTTGTTTTTAACATTCTTTTTTTAAAATAAAACCCCTTCCACTATACTAACTACACACACACACACACATATATATATATATATATATATTTAGTGATAGAGTCATTTTTTTAATCCAATTCTCTGATTTGATAAAAATCTGTTGTTTTAACTCCGTCCTGCTTCCCTAGTGAGCTTTGTGTAGCTCTTCTCTTACTTTGTGTATTTCTAGTGTCTTTTTAGAAAAACACATAACTCACTATGGCAATATTCTTTTAGGTGAGTAGTTCCGCTGTTTGGTTTCAGTGCCATCAATTGTGAATATAAAATGTGAAAACGGGTTTCCAGGAAGAAATGATGTTTGAGTGAGCAAGCTCACACCACTGTGGATTGACATTTCTGGTAATGCTTTTAAAGACACTGGCTTTTCAACCTTAATTTTACTTTCAGAAAGGAGTCTATTTTTTTTAAGGTTTATTTGGGTTGCATCAGTTTTTCTGACACTGATCGTCCTTGACTTGTTTCCCTTCGGGCAAGGAGAGGACTATTTTGTCCTTATGATAAAATAGAAAGCATAAATCCTGGCAATGTATTTCACTAACACTGAAATTAGAACCTCAAAATGTCCTGAGCAGACCGAAAAAAATTGCCTTAAGGAAATGGTCATGCTGTGACTTTCACCATAGGCCTAGACCCTGCAAATGAACAGTATTTGTATAATTAGATATGCCAAGCGAGAGGGTATTACATTCAGAGCTCCACACTTAATTTCCTCCGTTACTGCAGCTATTAAGAAAAATTAATCCATCTGGTTTAATATACATAGAAAAAAACTGGGTCACACAATATTGAATTTGTCAGTGGAGATGACGTTAACCCTTGTCGGGGAGCCTCTGTGACACTGAGTGTGTCAGTTCTCTTGCAGTATTTCAGGTTTCCTCTTACAGTGACAAAATGTGTGTAAAATGTATACAGGTTGAAATTGTTGTTTAGATATTACCTGCATTCAGTGGACAGTGGCTAAACACTAGCAGCTTGGATAAACTAGAACTATTTTTTTCAGCATAAATCCAACAGGCTACAGCTCTCAGAACAAGACGGTATAGTATTATTAATGTTTTGTTTAATTTCTATTTATTTTTTACTTTTGCCATGAAAGTATGATTGCCCAGCCAATTTAAAAGTTATGTGATTTGTTGTTTTTATTATTACTGTAACTTTTTGCACCATTTGCAATACATTCTGTCTCTTTTGAAAGGAAAATTTTGGAATTTTATTCTCCAACAGTCGTAATCATTGTAAGTGCTACTGGCATCAAGAAATGGAAGTCTAAGCATATTGTAAAAAAAAATCTGTTTATTTTTGGCCAATTTTTTTGCCAACAGATGCCTGCATGGTACTACAGAAAGTAGTTTTTGGATTCAAAACACAATGATTCTACAGGATGAACTTGTATGTCAGTATAAATCAATAAAAAAAATGTAGCAATGCCACATGAAATGAAAATTTGACTGAGAAAAATTAAGTTTTTAAGGGTTTATGAAGGCATCTTCCAAAAAAGCCATTTACTGTATTTATCTACATAAATACCAATCCAATCTATATCTAGGCTATCTTCTAAGCCATTAATGTTTATATTTAGACCATCTATGTTTAGCCTATTTTCAATTTTTTGTTTTACAACATATGTAAATTCATCACATAACTATTTTGTAACTGACTTTAAAAATATTCTCACTCCAGTGTTTCCTTCTTTTCAAAATTTCATTGGCTGTACAAAATGGTACAGGTGCTCTCAACACACAGACTCATTGGCTACTGTCGGCTGTAGACTGCACATTAGGTTAAATGAGGTGTCAGTCAAAATCCATGAGTTCAACACTCTAAATACACAAATCCATAAACTTAATAAAAACTAAATGTTTTACTGGATTTGATTGTCTTGATGTTTTGCAAGGCAACAGCATCATTTTTGTTGAAATGTTATTAGTCTGTGAATATGAGGGAGCCTCTTTGGTGTGTGTGGACGGTTTTTTATGTCTTCACTTTGATTGTTGTTTGTCTGATAAAGTTGTTGATTCAGCCTAATGTTTCGATTGTATCTGTAAAGGGTCTGCATTGATCAAATAAGAAGAAGCTAAGCTTTCTCATGATGTGCTGCCTAATTACGCACTTAAAAAGAGTAGTCCATTGATATGAACAAAAACCTAAAGACTGCTAGTCCCGCTAAGCTAACAGCCTGCAGGTGGGCCTTTGGGTTCGCAGCTAAAAACCACATTGATTTATGTCAATGTTAATGTTAATGTTAATGTTACCTTGTGTCTGGTCCGCTCCACCAACTGAATGTGTAATTACATTATGATTTCTGCTGAGATGCTGAAGCACTGATGTTGTGCTATACACACTCCAGGTTTCCAATAGACACTTTGTAGAGCGTCGTTCTTTTGTTTTATCTTAAAATGAGCCCAAACTTTCTTACTTTCTGTCAGTCTCTGACCCGTCTCTTCTCCTCACTCCTTGTTAGTTTCTCCCTCTTCCTCCATTTGACAATCCACTGCATCATATATGCCTTTATTAAGGTCATTTGTCCAGAGTGTAAGCTGAAAATGTGCAAAAAGTAATAACCGTCTGTAAGAATCACAGTGTGCTCTATGCAGTTAAATGGATTATATGTTTTCCAGGAATTTGTAGTCATGTGTTTATTTGAGTTTCTCAGGGGACAGCTTTAACCCCAGAAACGGTGAGCAGCTCTGCCTAAGAGCTAATGTTTTAGCCATAACAGGATTTGGCTACACAAGACTTAGTTGCTTGTTGAATCAACTCAATGGTGGTTTAAATTTTTTTAATAGGATTAATTAAAAATGAAAATTATACTTTTGTCACCCCATCCTTTAATTGGGGTAAATCATTACGAGTAACTGTATCAACGTTCTTGGACAAAAGAGTGCATGCTGTACAGACTCATTAGTTTGCAGTGATGCCTGTGAATCCAACTGGATCAGGATGCATTTCAGGCCATACTAAAAAAGAAAACAGGAAAAGGAGTGGAAACCCACTAAATCTGAAATGAAAACTTCCCTACATAATCCTGATGTACATAATCCCATAATTCCTGTAATATGCTAAAAATGACAGATTGGTGGTATCTGATGGTGATTTGGAGGTAGATAACAGGCTGTTTGACAAGATTTGAATTTCTCCCAAGTTGATTTAAATACAAGAGGACAGATAGCAGATATGATAAAAATGAGAATGCCTGTTGTATTAATGCTCATAACCTCTGCTAGTTAGCTTCACACTGTCTGATTTGGTTTCCAGCGGCTCTCTCTGCTCCACCTCGCCCACTCGGTGACATCGTGAATATACAAACGGGAACCCTGACAGTTCTTCAGTTGACAAATAGTCCATTGTAGCACCAGAGCACACTCCAGGGCTCAGAGCTGTGCTTTATGAATACACCTGTCACTGTGTTTACTATGAATCTGCTGTAACATAGGATCAAGGGCACAGCAGTGATTGGAAAGGGGGAATAAAAAAAACTCTGGCTAGTGTCTGCTATCACATAATGTGACTTCGGGCAGATGTATGACTCTACCTTTGTTTACGGGTCGGTGCAGGGTAAAGAGGACGTAAATAGAAATGGGAGGGTGTCATTAGAAGATGATATTTTTTGTTTTGTTAGGAATTCTGTCCTTGTATGGAGTCAGATAAAGTGGTAGAACTGAGAAATTGTTCAATCGATTTTTATCTGTTGGAGGGGCACTTGTCTTTTTATAGGGTGAGAAAATTCTATAACCCCAGGGCTTATGACATCACTTTCAAGACCAACAGGATAAACTGAAAGAATGCAGGCCTGTGGCCTTAAATAAAGCTATATTTTTAGTATTTTTTTTAGTTTCTAGAAGGTACATTTATAGATTTTGAATTATTCAGTTGACTAGCACTTGTTGAAGATTAATTTATTTACCTGTTTGCCTGCTAATTTGCATTGAAGCAACAAAATGTAACTGTAACTCAATAAGATTTTTTCAACTTAATATATGCTCAGATACACAAACCCACACACACATGTTCTGATACTGATAGCAGTATTGAAAATGCCTCAGACACTGTCTAAAAGCTGGACCGGTTGTGGCAAGCGCACAAGTTTTCACATAAGTACACCTAAATGAAAGATCTGAGAGATTTTTTTACAGCACAGGTATCCAATATCCAATAACTCTATCCAATCTCAATAACAGGTGTTTTATGATAACTTTAATATTTGAAAAGGTTGAAATATTGATATTTTGGAACAAATACACGCATGCCGATGATTTGTAAATTTAACAGAGTCTCTTAAATCATCGATGTTTTGTTGCATTCTTGCTTTGACACAGTAAGATGTGATAAAGCACCTTAAAGCTGGTTGCCACCTGCCACCAAACTGTTCTTTTTGTTTTCTGTCTTACAGTTGTGATTGCAGACTCTATCAGCCTTCCTTCACTTGTATTTAGAGTGTAATTCACTTGCAAAAAAAATCAGAATACAAAATAAACAAGGATAAGTATGAATTATTTCCTTTAACATTGTTTGACACTGCAGAAATATTTTTATCATGATGTCCTCAGGCCATGAAAATCATTTTATGCAATTCAGATACCGACAGCTCTAATTCATAACACATATGTATGTGTGTATGTAAATGTATGTATGTCGTGAATGGATGGATGGATGGCTGGATGGATAGCACACATATATGTTTGGGCTTTCACAAATTTTGAATATATGCTTATTGTTGCATCGGAAATTTACAATATCATATTATTAATGAAAAATCTGAAAAAATTGTAATCAGCTAAATTCATCTTATGTCAATTTATTGTGTGTTTGTTTTGGAAAACAAGTCTGTGATAATAACTGTATAAAAGTGAACAAAAAGAACAAGTACACAATGAAGTTTTCCATATGTGGCAGACATAAACCTGAGTAAAGGTGCATTACAACCACCTGTAATAAGAACAGAGATTAAAGATGCCCTTTATTACTTGCAAAGTATTATCAAATATGTAATATTATTGAGGATATTAGTATCTCATTTGTTATCATCAACACCTTTTGTACAAGAAAAGTGTTATCAGAGCATCCTCAACACACACAGACGTACACTCACGCTCACTCTGATACAGGGTAAATGTTAGAAATAGTGATGGTGAACATCAATTTATTAAAAAGCAGCAGCAATAACCTAATAAACACAATTGTAGAGAGTACCCTGGTCAGCAGTTGAATTTCCATTACCAGCTTTAAGCCCTGCTTGTGTGTGTCTGTGTGTGTGTGTGTGTGTCTATGTGAACAGTATGTGGTCTGTGTGGTCACTGCTGTCTCTGTGGGTGTCTGGCTTCAAGGAAAGCCAGGTGAGCCAGTGCTGCAGTACAATCCCCAGTCTATTTGATGAGGAGACCTCATGCAAAATTGATGTGAACCTCAAGGTCACAGGGAGTTCATTCAGAGCATGCTCAGATCAGACTGCGCCTGCAGCACACCGCAGCAAATAGGGCTGCTCTCCTGGAGTCTGCTGGACTTACTGTAAGCTCCTCTTGGGCTGACGGGGTGGTGGATTCAATATGATTCAGTCTGGCCTGTGCTAACAATAAGATCTCTCCTCCGCATGCGTCACCTTTCACTTTCTTCTCCTGCAGTTTGTGTCTGAGAGGAAACATTAATGAAGGAAGATAAATTGCTTGTTTAAAATGATAACAAGTATTCTCATGATGATTTCTGCTCATTAGCAAAAAATCTGTCCACAAACAGAAAGCCTAACACTAGATACAGTTGTTTGGGCTGTATTTCCCTTTTTCACAGTCGAAAACTGTATTTTCTTTCTTGGCAGATAAAACAAAGTGATTTTTTACATGTGACCCCTCTTTATTGTGTCACAACCACTCAGAGTACAGCTCAAACACAGTTTGTGGTGGGTAAAAGCTTCAATGTCTTAAAAACAGAGAAGCTATTACATTTTAGAGTTTTCTCAATGGTAGTTTTTTTTTCAGTGGTGGTTTTTTAATGTTTTTAAATGTTTAATGAAAGGCATCTTGTAAATATTTAATACATTTGCAACTGATGGCATTTTAAACAATTAATAAATAATTTGTATCACAGTTTTTAGATCAGGCTTTAGCCATTAATAATCAAAAGTTTAACTTAATCAGTTTTATGTGATCAAAAAAGCATTTAACAATTCCTGATTTATTAGAAAGTGGTACTATGAATCTTCCATTGTGCAGAGACAAAACTGTCTTGAGACGGGAAATAAAAAACTAAGTTAGGTTACCAGATGGGGGAATGACCGTAGTGTTTGAAAATATGTTCTGACTGTTCATCGGAGACACAATACATTGTTTACAGAACTGCCCATATAGTTACTGAATAAAGAATCAGTGAATAATATCAGGTACAGCTACAGTCATGATTGATAAGGTAAATTCTGCACCTACTGATCATCAGGTGGTAAATGCAGGAGGTCAGTCACAATGTAGGACTGCGGCAGAGGAGACGATGGCTCATGTATTTCTCTTAATGAATCATACTGCTGTGATTTATCAGTGGGGAGAAAGGAAGTGGCGAATTTCAACAAATACACAGAATTCAAATAGTTCCCTAAAGAGCAGTAAAACAATAATTTATTAAAGGAAAGCTTCATTTCTCACTAGTTTTTTTGGTCTCTTATAAAAAGCAACCCAGTCACAAGAATAATTGTTGGAACTGAGTGTTTCAGCAAATCATGGATGTGTTTAAACTCAATGTTGCAACTTTTCATCACTCGATGTTTCAGTTTTCATTTGTGCTCTCACAATGCTGTGGTAAAGGTCAGGTTAGGTTTTGGTTAAAGTCAGGAACAATTTGTTTTGTCAACGTAAAAAAAGGTTAGAGAGAGTTTAGATTTTTTATCAAAAATATCAGGTTTTGTCAGTTGGAACAGAAGAAGAAATGTTTTTTTCACACTGGTCTGCTGTAGTTGTAGAACGGTTGTTGTCCACTGATCCTCCTGATGAGAGTCTGTAATCTGACCCACTCCACCTCAACTGCTATTGTAGAGAAGATGCTGTGATACACAAAAGAATGTACCAATTAAACATACCACTTTGCAAAAATGCAAAGACTATCCAGCTTGCTGACATTACTTCACGTCTTCAGTGTGAACATACATTTTTCCACCTGCCTCTCACTAACGATGTGTGAGAAAATGCATGTGCTTTAAATAGTGGCATGGATGTCAAGTATGTGGCCAGCTGTGACAAAATGACAGCAGCTCCTATTGATCTTTCCTTCATTCTTTAAATCACATCCACCTTTTCTGGACTCACATGAAAAGGCAAGCTGGAGCTCTCTGATGACAGGTTTCCTGTGTATCCGTATGTCTGAGCTCGTCTCTGGAGTTTCTGCAGCAAGAGTCCGTAGGTGGTTTACTGATTGCGTCTGAGGTGCAGAGACACCATCACACCCAGCCAGCTGTCTGCTCCAGGGGTGTGTGATCTGTCCAGGCTGCCCACGTTCCTCTCCCATTAAGTTCAATCATGCTGG
>JAPZDY010000012.1:24196143-24251687 GCA_029783645.1 Ctenochaetus hawaiiensis | reverse complement strand
ATTAAGTTCAATCATGCTGGGTGGCTGCAAGTCTAACTAGCTTCCCATCCCTTTCTTTTTAACCCCTCCTCCCCTCTTCCACATACAGTAATCCTCCCTTTGGCACAGACAGAGGAGGAAAAGGACAGGGGAGGATTCAAATGGAGAAATGCAATGACTTAAAATGTTACACTAAAGCAATTGCTGTATCAAAAATGTTCATCTAATGTATTGGAATGTGTTTTCTCAGATATATTATTGGAAGCATGAGCTTTTTATGACAAGTTTTTGGCATTTAAAAGTAATATTGTTGGAATAGTGACAAAATCAGTCAGATTAAGTGACTTGCACAGACTGTTAGATGAATAATGCAAACTACAAGATGAAAGACAGCTTTGTCTTTTGTAGTCTGTCAGGCAGGAGACTGGGGAGAGCCATGGCTGGCTTTAAGACTGCATGAAGCATCATTCTAACTGCCTGTTAGTTTGCCTGGGAGGAAAAAAATGATATTGATTTTTTTTTTCCTTATCATCGGAATTTTCATTTCACAGTCCTGTCACTGGAAGACTAACACACGGCATACCAATAATTCTTGTTTCTCCAATTCTATAAGGAACAGGAAAAGTAATTTAGTATCTGTGAAAATTATTTGAGATAAAGTCCCATTAGCATCCACACTTTTACAGTTATCACTCAGTTTGCATCCTGTTCAAAAATGTCAGACCGACTGACCTTAGATTTCGGTAAATAACCTATAAAGTGTTTTTTTTATTGTTCAGCATGAACATTATTCAGTGTTTTGTTTCTGTTGGTAGCTATGATTTATAGCTGTTACTTCCTGAACTGAGCGTGCATGACAGAGTATCTGGTGACCTTTCCTTGAAGGAAATGGTCTGTAGACAATGCAATATGAAGGTGTCAGAAAGCAATAAGTCAGAAACTCAGAAGCACAAACCTAAACTAATTAAAAAGCACTTGTCACCTCTGCCAAGGCTGCACATTCCTTTAGATTGTGGTTTAATAACACCAAATGTTGAGGCATTTTTAATTTTTATCAGAATGTACAATGATGATGTAAACATAATTCTGCCACATTTTTTTATTTTATTAATTAAAGTAAATGCAGTAGATTCTACTGGCAGCTTTGTGAAGCAGTTTGTCACAGAGATGCCTTTGAGCTGAATGCTAACGTTAGCATGCTTACATCCTCGCAATGACATCGCTACATGCTTATGTTACTAACTTTAATCATGTCAGTTTAGTTTGTTAACGTAAGTGGAAAGCAACTAAGTAGGCTTACATTCACCCAAGTACTGAATTTCAATACAGTTCAAAGTTACTTGTACGATACTTAACCTTGGTATTTTAATTTATGATGCTATGCTACTACTATAAAATCCCTGAACAGTAAATTAAATCACCTAAAAATTTAAATGTTACCTATTAATAAAAATACTGACAGATCCCATTTGACTGTGCAGTGAGTACTTTACTTTTATTAATTTACTTTGTTTTCCAGGTAATGCATACTATCGCTTAAATGATTTGATTTGAATCAAGAACTTTCACTTTTCATGTGATATTGTTCTTGAGTAAGGGTTATTACTGCTTTTTTTCCACCTCTATACTCTGTTGATTAGTAATGATAATTATAATGTCATAAAGACCAGAACGTTCTTAACCAGAATGTCATGATCACCAAAATTCTTAGAAGTCATCTTGAAACAGACATTAATGTGCAAAGAAATTTAACTGCAATCCATTTAGCACCAGAGGAAACCGTGAGGTGGTGCTAAGTCAGAGGATATTCCATGTCATGATTTTTTTTTTTCTGAGCCAAATTAAAATCCATAGCAAATTTCATGGCAATCCAACCAACAGTTGCTGAGATATTTTACAATTGTCAACCTCATGGTGGGGCTAAAAGAAAAGTCTCTGGATTAAAAAAAAGTCATAGGAATCAAACTCTGGGGACCATGAACGTCTGTGCAGAATATTATGGCTTTAAAGTAACAGAAAACAGCAAAATGCTTTATCTCACTATGCAGTTAAACATCATGTTCTTTATTCTTACATGTAAAAAGACACTTGTTATTGGTCTCATGCTCTCAGTTTCCATTTTGTTCAATGGAATCTGTTGCACTGGGCAGATATTTTTCCCCTCGCAAGCTGCAGAGACCACATAACCTCAGTGCAAGTGATAAAAAATTAGGTGAAATGAAGCCCATCTCACCATGCACGTAGGAGAAAATCAATACTTACCACAGCAGATTTACTCTATTTGGAATTTTGCCTAAATTAATGGCAAAAGAAAAAGATTGAATTAAGTCAAGGTGTTGGAAACTGGGAGCTATGTCAAGAAATGTTTTTTTTCTCTGTAACTTGCCGTGGGGGACATTCACGAAGTTCAGATTTCTCTGTTAATGATACAGAAACCTGGCTCACCTTTTATCTTCTCAGCATGATGTGGGTCGACCGATCAAATCGATCCCTGTGATGAACACTGTGAGTGTGCGTCTCCAGGGAGCTCAGCGACTGATTGTGTTTGCGTTTTTCCAGATGGTCACTAAACGGAACACTCATTGATCTGGGGAATGACTACCGGCGTCGCATGTCTGGGGGCACCCTGATCATTAGCAACCTGGACAAGGACCAAGACACTGGAATATACCAGTGCACGGCCTCCAACACGTGGGGGTCCATCCTCAGCCGCAGAGCCAGCCTTCAATTTGCATGTAAGTGATCCTACAATTGCTGACATCCTGACACGGCTATGACATCCTGTCATCTCTTTGTATCCTCTCCGACATGTGTTACATGGTTGTAGTCCAGGCCTTTTTTTTTCATTTACAATTTCTCATCTCTCATTCAGATTGCCTCCAAATAGATTTTCATGAGGGGAAATGGTAATCGAATGAAATGTCAGATGCAACAAACACAGTGGGTGAGGCAGCCTCTGACTGCATCTGAACTCCATTGATTCTCATTAGTGGTTCCAACTCTGACAGATCTATGCTCAGTTCAAAATAGACTTATATTTTGCCAAGTGATGCGCTGGCCCCTGTCATCCAGACTTTAAAGGAGATGAACAAATATAATGCGTAGAACTGTTTGCGTCTTTGAAATGACTGGCCACTTCTCTCTGTAAAATAAACGCTGCAGATTGTTAGCAGATCGGAAAGTGACAGGCAGTCTGCTGCTCTCAGATTTCTGCCTAAAAGACAAAAGGCGGGCTGGAAAGTGATGCGGTGGAATGGGTTCCTCTCTTCCAGACAGTAACTGTCGAGACACCTCTCCTCTCTTGATCAAGCTCGCTGACTATTGATCGTGTCCCAAGGATAGAGAGCCTTTACTTCCTCTCTGGAGATGGACAGCTATTATTCCTATAGTCCAATAATGAATTTCACTTGTGGGGACTGGGTGAAGAGCAGAGCTGCTTGACATTTATTGTCTTGCCTAATGCACAGTGAGGGAGGTCCTGGAGATCAGCATGGCTGTTACTCTGTTTTCCCGTGTAATGAGGCCACTGCCCCTACGGTAGAAATGTCATGCCTTCTTTGCTGCTTTGCTTGCCATCAAAATTCAGGTGCTGCCACTATGAGCCGACACGTTTTCCAACAGCTCTTATTGCCAAAAAAAGCCCTAACTGAAATAATGCACGGAATTTCATATTGCAATCCACAACAACATATTCATTATGATCTTTTTCATACCTCCTCAAAGAAATTCTGGTTTCATGCAATAAGGCTGTTATTTTCAGGGCCTTGGCCATCCTCACTGGTTCTGATGACATTGTGCTTATCAAGTGAGCTTTGGAACTTGGCATCATTGCTGTACCAGGCACAGTAATGTTTCGTACACACAAACTAACATGTTTCCTTCCCGGCCCTGTCTCCTAAAACCCGCTAAGTCCGGACTTTACACCAGGATTGTTGTGAACATTGAAATATCTGCTTTAGGCTCTGCAGAAGATTTGCAAATGTAAAACTTTCACACTTTCAAGAATCTCATAATACAGAGTGAAATTTGATATTTTTTGCGCATCAGTTGTCCTGTCCATATCTTGTTTTATAATGGTAGTTGTTTTCTTTAACTTTGCATTTTCTCTTCTTTTTTAAAAGTACAGGTGTTAGCCACTAGGATAAATAAGCATCAAAACTAAGCTGCAGCTTTCTTATTATGCCCATGCAGTTTACAGAGAGGCTGGTTTAACTTTGATAAACTGCATCAACGTAGTTTTGTGCATGCAGAATTTGCCAGCGTAGTGAGGAATCGCAGGAGTCAAAAAGGACCTTTGGTTGCTCTTATATGCAGTTTTAACCCCCATATAAAAGGGTTACAATCTGCAACAGTATCTCTTTTATATTATCAATTGATTTAATAACAGTGATGAACCTGATTTGCTTGTGACTGGTTCACTTCATGTCTTTAGAGCCTTTTAATGTCTTTCAAGTTACCGTCAGTTTTATGGCCCTCAACTGTCCTGTTTGGTTCAGTCTCAGCACTCTCATCTACTTTATTTGCAGTCACAGCTTGCTGTTTAGCAATAAAACTATGATACATCCATCACACACCTTTTGAGTCAAGACCTAAAGGCAGACAGACACAGTTAGTGATGAACACAGCGAAACATTTCAGGAACAAAAAAAAAGCCAACATTTTTCTCTCAGGGGTTGGTTGAGACCAAAAGCAGAGCTCAGACAAAGTTCATATTCATTTTACATTATCGGGTTAGCAGAAAAACAACAGAAAGAGAATAATATCGCTGCTCTTTGTCTGTTACATGTCAAAGTGAGCAACTGTTGGCAAACACGGTCTCCACACACCATAGCAACTTTTTCAAGGTGATAATCAGACAGTGTTGTGTTTACAGCTTGTACTGCTGTTCCCAAACGGCTGAGAGAACAATATTGTTTAAAGCAGTGTGAATGCACTGTTGACTTGTTTACAACCTGAGTGATCATCTGACTGCTCCTGTTGATTTTCTTGTATTTTTGTCACTACAGTGTTAATTTAAATTCTAGTTTCAATGGCAAAGTCACATTTTTTGTTAAATATAACAATCAGACCTCGAGACTTCTGAAAAGTGTTATTCCTTTGGAGGAGGTAAAAGTATCTTTGTAAAAGGAACACTGTTGGACACAATTTACAACAGTTAATGTCTACAGTGGCGCTGGCGCCATTGCTCAGACCAGTCATCTTCTAGCTGTAATAGTTGCTCCCTGAAATCTCTAGGCCGGCCATTCTTGTATGGCAGAGACTGATTCTGCTTACAAAGGAAACGCTGCAGCTGAGTTTGGCCTCTAGCTCTCAAAGTTACAGTGTGTGGTCAGTTCACTCCAGTGAAGCCCATTATTCTTTAGCTCAGAGGCCAGAGAAGAGAGCAGTATATCCCCTCTGGCACTGAACCCAGCTACATCTCTACCCTCTTCCCTGCCATTTCCCGTGATCTTGGAGAAAGAGTAATCCCTCCCTCATCCACTAAGTAATTATCAGTAGCTCTCTGATTCATCTCCTGCTGTTTCTGAAAGTGTTGCAATTATAATTATCAACTGCTGTAATGCTGGGCTCTTTCAATAAAACTGAATATATGTATCTCTCTCTCATCCTATATATATATATATATATATATATATATATATATGTATCTTATGCAACGACTCAGTATTTACTGAGGTGACCTGGTGAGATCAGAAGGACATCGTCTCTGTCTGTATTTCGCATCAGCCGTCTCCTCCTGTGGCCTCCTCATTGTCCTGCCGTGACTTGGCTCTGTTTGATTCCACTGCGGTCATCAGAGAGCTGCTCATTAATCTTACCAACACTCTGTCCCACTTCTCTCCATAATCTTCCTTCTCCTAATTTCCCTTATCGGTCACACTGACTTTCTTTTGTTTGTGTTTGGAAGGCTTACTCTAGGCTGAGAGCCAGAGGGTGCAGACAGAGTACAGAGCAGACTGCGGCAGCTTCCCTCCATCAGTCATGAAGCCAGGGGTGGTTTATCATCCCAGGTTTAGGTTTTGTCTGCCAGCAACTGCTCATTCATTTGCAGAGGATAGATTGTGCTGAGAGTATTGATGGGGAAGCTAATGCTTTTAAGTGCAAGATTACACCACATTTAATAATGATGTTACTTATTGCTGCTGGCACAGCAAACTGTCATTTGTCATGCACGCTCCCCCGTGTTTGCTCAGTCCGCACCGAGCATTTCCTTCCCCCCTTGCTCGTTTAATCCCATTTCAGCCTAATCTCCTCCTCGTGTTAAAGTGTAGTGTTACAGGGCAAACATCACCAAGTCATGTCCATCTATTTCATCAGCATCCTAGATGCCTTTGAAAGCAAGCATTGGAGGCTGTCAGGAGGCGTCCCAAGACAATCAATGATGCCCTATCAAAGCCTCAGTGATCGAAATGTGGCATCAAAAACAAGCCTCAGTGAATCAGTGAAGGGAGTTTGGGAACACTTCTGTCTCCTAATTTCAAAATAATCATTTTCAAAGAAACCCTTGAGAATATTTATAGTATATAAAACACACATTTTGGCCGTCTGATGTTCAGTTCTGTGCTGTTGATGATCTTACTTCTTTCAGCTTCTGTCCAACCCTATTTCAATCTTATTCATCTCATCAGATCTTGATAACTTCAAAAGTCAGACAGTGAGGAGTGCTGTCAACGTCCGCGAGGGCCAAGGTGTAGTTCTCTTATGTGGACCACCTGCACATTCTGGAGGTAAGTTTTTTTTCTTTATATATCTAAGTATGCCATTTTCTTATTCAAAACATGACTCATGGGAATTACCTCTACTTGTTTCACATGGCAACCTTTGATAACGGATTACTGCTTTACTCCCAACTTAATCTGTTTTTACACACATTTACATGTTCCCCTGCTCATAATAATCCTCCTCTTATGTACTTTAGACATAATTTTACTTAGCAAATCCCTGCTTAGGTATTTCTTTTTTTACTCTGGTTATATTTGAATTAAAAGCAATATGTCTCTCAAGTAGGTTTAAAACTTAAAGAAATAGTTTGATATTTTTGGAAAATATATGTACCTGGTTTATTGCTCGGAGTAGGATGAGCTGACCAGAACAAGTCTTATCTCTTAAAAATGAACCCACAGCAACCAATACTTTTAGCTCAGCATGAAAAAAGCTAGAATGGCTCTGACTAAATGACAGTATCAGCACAGCAGCACCTCTGAACCTCACTTATCAGCATTTGTGTAACCCAAACAAAAGCTGCTACATAAAATTTGTGGTTTTATGCTGAATTATGTGCTGGATTACCGCTACCTCCTTTTGGTCAGTAGTTTAAACTCTATCAGAATCCTAAAAACTGCAACGAGTCACTTTAAAACATCAGTTTTACTATGGGGTAAAGACAAGATATATATATGCTGTGTTAATTAGTGAGCTTAAGAGGTGCTAAAAGGCAGACTTTGGAGAGAGTTCAGCTGTTTCCACTGTCTATAATAAGCTAACCCATGGTTTGGTGTTTCGTTGTTTTGATGTACCTTCGCACAGTCTAAAAAAAGATGCTTTAATTGTTCAACTGTGAAGCTAAAGATGAATTCTTTATCTCCAATTTGTGGCCTCTTATTTAAAGATGCAGACTGCTCCGAACCCCTGCTCAGGACATGGACAATGGCTGCTGCTTAGCTTGTCTCCCTCCTGATACACTAGCTTGCACATTGGAACAACCAATTTCCTTCACAAGAGAACAGTTTGTAGCACAGTGCATTGTACAGCAGGTCTATGGGATAATGGGTCAGAGTACTCTGTGTGAAATACAGTTTGACAGCTTTCCTCTGACATAGGCTTATACACGGTTGGCTGCTGTAACCGTAGCACTATTGTGTTTTCTCACATTTTCAGAAGTGAATGAAAGTAAGCCTGCTGTTCCTTTTTTTCCCTTTCCTGCCCCGTTGATCCTTCTCTGGCTCTCCTTCTTTCTCCCTGCTTCTTGCTCTCTTTTCCTCCCCCAGTTTTTTCTTTTTCTCTCATGAATTTTGAAAGCATCGATTTGCTACATAACCTTGAACTCACTGAAGTTTATCTAACACCTATAAGGCATCCCTTCCGGTTTTCATTATGCTTCACCGACTTTGAGTTCTGCAAAACCTTTTTCCTCCACTGTTGCATCCATTATCACATCACTCAGACATGATAAATTAAACACACTATTGTCACAAGCCAATTGCGATGGTATGACTTTTGTGCTCACTAACATTTGTGTACTTGAAGAGATTTTAAAGTGCATAAGTCACTTTTTTGCTGTCTAAAAAGCCTTTGTGTTGTCTTACCACTCTTTATTACTTACTATTGTTGTTTCAATTTCTATCACAGCTCATTGCAGTCACATAGTTCAGATGGAGGTTATGATGACTCCCTCTGTGTGGCTCATGCTTGCCTAATCATGAGGAGCTTTGTATCTGCATCACTGCACCTAGCTCGGACGCTCGGTCCTGTCCAAAGGCTCACTCCATCAGGGACGATCAGATTTGATTGACAGTCACTGCGTACACCGTCTGACTTGAAGACCCTCACCTCTGCACTGGTATATTACATAGAGCGTCTCCTTGCTTCTGCAGATCTGCACAGTGTACTCTTCTTGAAACTACACGGTTATTCATCATGGCAGGTCTCTCCTTTTTTATGGTAGACCTGCTGCTTGCGAACGGACATCACAACATATCTGTACCTCCATACTTCAATCCACCCATTTACTTAATCCACTGGTCTATTTGTTCGTTTCTCCCATGAACCAGGCAAGTCACTCAGGGACCTGCAGAATGGAGGCCATGTGTCAGGGGAGGGCCACTGATGGCTCTAATCTATTTTGTTTCGCTCCCTTTCCTTAGGTTTCTCATTACTTCTGCACAGATAGCTATTACAATTGCTGTGTTATCTCTTCCAAGGTAACTGCTAACAGTTTTAGGCCACAGAGGGGTATGTTTCTCTCAGTTCATGGCCATAGGGGTCAATTTTTCTAACACTGTATGTGTGGATTCAGTCATTCTTTGAACAGGTGAAGGTGGACCACAGCTGCTTAGTTGAATTGTTTTCCGTTGCATTTCAGAGCTGACATTTACTTGGATCTTCAATGAATACCCCTACTTCGTCCAGCAAGACAGTCGACGATTCATCTCTCAAGAGACCGGGAGTCTGTACATCGCTAAAGTGGAGCGCTCAGATGTTGGCAACTACACATGTGAGGTTAACAACACTGTCACAAGGGAGAAGGTGCTCAGCTCTCCTACACCACTGGTCCTCAGGAGTGACGGTAAATGCCTTGAACTACTGAGAACCGTTAGTTCACACTGCACTGATTTATCCCACTATCCACTGAAATTCAGTCAAAGGGATATTTTATGTGTCATTTAGAATCCACCAGTAATCTTTTCAGAGTTTTACCTTATTTGCTCCTCATTTAAATAAAGGTTAGACTGATCTGACATGAGTGGAAAGACATTTGTATGTAACATGTCTCTGAAGATTCTCATTCATCCAGGTCATGGTTATTCAAGGAGGGTTGAATCTAGGGCAGCTGGACTTGGTTGTAGATGCTTGAAACGTTTCGCCTCTCATCCAGCGAGGGTGGGGTGTCGGAGACAATTGAGGTCAATGCCCAGTGTGCATCAGTTAGATGTTTCTGCTAGTTTTGAAGTCAAATAAATTAGGTTGAAACCAGATGATAATACTACTGTAACATAATCATAAAGATAAATCTGACCAAGGACACAAGTAAAAAAAAACATGCTTAATAATCAAAACAAATATTTACAAATTACATTATTATTATTATTACATTTTAGTGGTTTACTCAGATCTGATTAGGAAAGTTTAAGGGGTGGCGGATTAGATGATAACAGCTACACAATTTGCAAGTTATAGTAGTAATGAAAAATTGTTGTTGAGTTACACCTGACAATGTTTTGACGACGTGTCATGATCCTGACAGCTCTGCATGTAAGCTGTCTGTGCTAATGTTAACATTAACATTAACAGACATGATGAGCTACAGACAGTATTGACTGTGCAAAGACGTTTAAGATATTAATCTTAAAAATGTTATATTACTATATTTATATAAAAATAATTATTATAGAATTACCATATGATTGTATTGTATGGTAAGATATTTAGCAAGGATATTCTGACAGCTTAATAACCTAATAGTTCTCTATAGAAATAGATGAGCCTTTTTGTATTTTATTAGCATCAAAAGACACGCTCCTCTTTTTAAAAAAGAATCCTTAACAAAATCATCTTCGGTCGAGTGTAAAATGAACAGACATTAGACCACAGAGAGCAGCTAGACATCTGCCGTTATTTCTTTTTTTCTTTTTTGGAGTTGCTTTTTTACTGTTCACTTGAGATAGCTTGTAAAACAGTGTTAATGAAGGTATAAATGTAATTCTTACTTTTGCGATTTGAAAAGTACTTTCTGTTAAAAAGAGATGTACAAAACGCACTTATTCGCTCAGCCCTTCGATACACACATTATATTACAGTTCTTTGAATTGCATTTCATTGAATATGTTTCAATATGATGGTTTAACCTGCCTTTCATAAGAATTTCTCTGTATTCTGATAAATAACGTGAAAAAAATTGTTTAAACCAACCTTAATCACACAATCTTTACCCTGACCTGCAAACCTTAAAATAGCTGCTGCTTTGTCACACTGTCACACTGTATCATCAGTCCCTCTGTGTTATTTTGGTACGTCTTTCTATAAAGCACCTTTGATACTTATGTTAATCTGAACCTCGAAGTGTTATTGTTAGGGGATCAGAGTTAGGTTAATTTATTCTTAAGCAAAGCAAATGTTAAATATAGGCTCTAAAATGGTCAAAGCTGAAATAAGTTATAAATTACAAAATAAATCATGACATTCAAGTTTCCTTAGGTCTTTTAGAGTTAAATGGTACAGAGATTCTTTTAGTGCTAAATGTGCGCCTTTCTGTTTAACTATTACTCTATTTAAATTATTAGTTAGAAGCATGAAATGCAAAAAATGTCAAGGTTCACATGAGCCGACTTGTAGCTTTAGTTACTATGGTAATTTATCAATCAGAGACGGTTCTTGATGAGAAAATGATACAGATCTTTCCTTACTTAATGTAGGAGAGTGTATTGTGTCTTGAAAGTGATGCAGGTTTATCTGATGAATTTTTTTACACTTTCTGTCAGATGCTAACACTTTCCTCAGCTTTTCAAAGTATTCAGTGACTTTTTTATCTTTAAACATGCTCTGGATCCAAAATCAGTTCCTTCTTCTGGACTGGAGTTGTTATTGATAATGTTAAAAGACCGAACTACCACCTCCACGCAGAAGTCTTGACCTGATCTAGTGATGTGAATATAAATACAGTCATAAATGAAGTCACATTGCCACAGGTGATAAATCTCTACTATACAAGTCTTTTCCCTGATGTGTTCTCTGAATCTTTTATAAGCCACCACTGATTTTTCTGCTCCTCTTTACCAGCCCTTCAGCGGTCCCTTTCATTCCTTATGCATGACAACGTTTCTAGCTTTTCTGTTAGCTTTCCCACCGTGTCACTGCTCTTCTTTGATCCAACCTGTGTGTAATGTGTACTGTTAATCATCGATACAAAACGTTTGTCATCTGTTGTCTCCCTCTTGTAGGAGTAATGGGTGAATATGAACCCAAAATAGAAGTTCATTTTCCCGAATCGGTTCCAGCCGCGAAGGAATCGATGGTGAAACTGGAATGCTTCGCTCTGGGAAAGTAAGTCAGCCTCACTGAGCGCATTAAAGTTCTCCAGCCCGGGGCTGGAGCCGTTTTTCATTTGAAAATAGATAATTACACTGAATGTCAATGAAAAATATTCTTACATATTTTTTTAACTGCTGCATTGCAAGAGTAATGTTGTTTATATATGTATAGAGCCATAAAGAGCCCAATATTTTGTATTTATCATGTATGCTTTGTACTTGGATGTTTTACTTGTTTTTTTTGATGACTGAGAATATTGAGGATGGAAAAAGCATTCTTCTTCTAATATTTGCACCTTAATGTGAGGATTCACATTTAAGTCCCTTTTATACTGTCTACTCAATGCAGGAATACAAATCAGTTATTAGGCTTCACTGTTCTGTATAAAAATTAAAAAGGTGGAAAGGAGGGTTGTTGATGATCCGCCTCTGATTTAAAAAAACAGAAAGCAGCAGTTAGCAGCCAACTCAAATAAGAAGAACCATAACCAAAAATGTCTTAAATCAGACAAATGAACATGGTGTCTGAGCTTGTTTCCAACAGAGCAGAGGACGGGATAAAAATCCATAAAACAGAGACATTAAATGATTGTTATTGCTATAGTTTTTGTCTGAAATGTGCTTTCTGACATGCATGTTAACACTAGACAATTACACACTGGGGTGGTGTAACACTGATATTGCTTTGTTCAGTGTTAAAAAGGCAAAAGCACTTTAAAGAGAGGACCTGACTGTAGTGATACTGCTCAACTTCTCCATAGTAAGTTGCTCTCTAAAAATGGGCTGCTATATGCGCCATAGCTTACATTTGAGTTGTATGAACACAGCTCACTGGGCTTCTGCTGCCTTTGTTTTAGGATCTTGACTGAACATGTTTATAATCAATGAAATAATGTCTCCATTTTATAATCTCCCCTTACCTCCATACTTTATTTAGACCATAGATGTTGAAAGTAGGGGCCTATTGACATCTCTCTGTTATATCACCTAATGTTTTTTATTTAATATTTGGAACAGGAAAAGGAAACACAAGTGGCGCCATGGCTCTCACATCCTCCACACTCTGTCTACACTATCTAAATGGTTAGGGTAAAAGGATTATTCTCCAATCACAATAAAAACTCACTGTAAAAGTCCAAAAACATCAGCCGAGTCGGTACAGGACAGCGAAGAAAATTATTGGAACCAAAGCCTGTGAATAAAAGCAGGGTATCACATGATGCATGGGTGAGCACAGCAAGCGCACTTACAGAGAACTTATAATGGAAGAGCCTCAGGGACTGTTGTTATGTACAGTTGCAGTCCCCAAAACTCACACAAATAAGTTAGATCAGAACTGAAACACTGGAGCACTCAAGCTTACAAAAAATAAAAACAAAAAAAAACATTATGCCATAATATTTACATTCAACAACTGATGAGGAACACAGCAAACACAACTAGAAATGACTATGAAATGTATTTATTTAATTAAACAGTAAAACTATGTCACAGTAACAATCAAATTTGCTCAGTTTTAGCCCAACCCATTAACAACCTGCACTTTGAACTTGCACTGACAACATGGAATTAGTAAAGCAGCACACTCACTGTGTCAGCTGCAGTGTGGAGTGTGGTCAAGTGTATAAAGTACATCAAAGCAATAATTAAATTCACTGCGCTTAATGTTAATTGTGTTGCCACTTCATAAAATATGTACAAATAATTTTGTGGAACACTGAAATAAAAACCCATGTTCTACTCTTCTCCCTATTTCTCACACCTTCCTTAACTCTCCATGTCTTACTCCCTCCATTCACTGACTTATTTTAAAATGATGCTGACCCGACATGCTGAAGCGGGTGTTATATTCGATGTATAGCACAATGAAATCCATGTGGCCAGTTGAAGTATTTAACGATCTCGCATCCACAGCATTCTCAGTTGACACAAGTCCATCTTCTCCTGGAGTAAAAAAGATTAATACAACTAATAATGTGCTTAAAGAGGACACTCACAGGACACAGACAGGAGTCTTCTGGCAGCAGCATCTCTGCCTCTCCTCCACTCTGTGCACACTCAGGCAGGGTGAGTGTGTTACTACGGTTACCAGGATGCTTTCTGTTGCTATGAAACTTTCTTCCAGCTTGCAGTTATAGGTTATTAGGTTACTACACATATGCCAATGTAAAATCATGTATGTATATTTGACCGCATACCCTTTGTTAGTGTTCCAATTTAAGTTGTGATGCCTAGTAAGAGTTGATCAATGCTGATTGTTACTTATTTTCATAATTGATTATTGATTTGACACAATAATTTTGATGCCAATCCTGTAGCCAACACATCAGTCCTCCTTAACTGTGGAAACAATGTAAAATAAAAACCTTTGCTGCCTAATCCACAATAGGCACAAGCCAATGGGGAAGAAATGGACTGTAAAATAAAATCAGCAATCTCTGCAAACAAAGATAGGTGATTTTTGCTTGCTGGGAATTGACCAGCTGCCATCTAACGGACACATAAAACATACAGCTCAAATGCTGCACAAAGTAAAAGCATGACTGACTCACTGTTCAACTGTCAAAACATACTGAGGGTGCTTCTTTGCTTGGAGACATCTGTCCAATTTGTTCATTTTAAGCTCTCAATGAGCAGCACCTTAAATAAAACACATTTAGACATGTCCTTTGCATTTTTTAATAGATTTGGTCAAGCCAGTGTTTCTAAACTTTGGGAGATATGGGATGATTTTTTAGTTTTGGGAGTGTCAGCGAAGCCCTCTCTCCTGCCCAGAACTGACAGTGTCCAGATCTGACAGTGTGTCACTGCTTATCAGGAACATTTAATGCAAAATAAGTTAGAGAAAACTCAGATGAATCATGATGAAGCCCCTGCTGCTGCTGCAAAAATGTCTTCAATAGTCATCACCCTGAGGACAGCAAAAAGACCCCCTACTCCCATATTTACTGCACTCTGTTTGGGACAAGAGTTCCAACATCCGTGCTCCACCCCTAAACACATTTTCTGCTTTAAACCCTGTGTGTGGGTGTGTGTGTCTATGTGTGTGAAAGTAAGCTAAAGGCTTATTCATGCCTTGTACTACTCAAGATGATTTAAGAATGTACAAGAGTAACATTACTCATTCTCAGATTTATCAATCCATAGGAGAGCAACAGCCACAGCATGAAAAGACAAGGGAGCAGATATCAAAGTTCTTTTAAGAGTTTCAGAAATGTGAGCAATAAGAGTTTGATTTGCAAGCAACAATAACTCACAAGGCTCTTGCTTCAGCCTGGTTTCTTCTGTACTTAATCAGACTTTGATCATTGCTACTGACGGTTGCTACCATGGGAACTTTTTGTTCGTCTTTTGCAGCCCTGTCCCAGAAATAAGCTGGAGGAGAACCAGCGGCATCCCTTTTCCCAGCAAAGTCAAAATGAAGAACTCAAATGCCGTCCTTGAAATCCCTAATTTCCAGCAGGAAGACGCCGGGACGTATGAATGCATGGCAGAGAATCGTCGGGGCAAAAACGCTGCACGGGGTCGTGTTTCATTTCTTGGTTAGTGAACCTTTTCAAATCGAGTGACAGTGAAGGGAGGGAGACACAAGAATGAATGTGTGTCTGTAACAGATATCCACACTTGTACAGGAAGCATGCATGTGACCAGCAGCTTTAATCTCATTTGTTTGACAGAAAACCTATTTGTCTATAACATGTAGAGCATAATGTTACTGTGGCACAGCAGGATAGGGCATGAATTCAGACTTGAGGGTGAAAATTATTCTGGAGACTCCAAATCAAATTCTATTCCAGTCAATATTCAAATCTGTTTACCAATCTGCAGTCCTCATTTTGCTGCTAATCCACTTGTCGAGTTAAAAATTTGATAATTTAATGCAAGGCTGCTCGTGCTTTATGATTTCTGATACCATTCTTTACTAATCCACTGCTTCTCTAATTAAAAACAACACATAAAGGGTAATCCTCTCATTTATTCTTAGCTAAACCTCACTGGCTCCAGACAATGACGGACACAGCTCTGTCCATCGAGGAAAACCTCTTCTGGGAATGTAAAGCCAATGGGAAGCCTAAACCCTCCTACAGCTGGCTGAAGAATGGGGACCAAATGATGGCTGAGGTATGGAGATCATTTGATTCCACACTGTAATATGGATGGGAGACAAATAAAAAGGAAAACCCTGAGGAAATCTTTGCAGAAATGTAATGCATGGAGATGGTTTTCTTTTAATCCAGCCGAACACTAACAGCAGAAAAATGAATTTCGTAGAATGGTGTTCATCCTTCCAGAGGAGTAATACACACTTGGAAAATCTACATTAAGAGGCAATGAATCTGTTCTGAGGCTTACTGAGAAGCTAAGCTAAAGCTCAACTCTGCTCTCTCTGCACAATGAGCGCAGAAGCCTACAATATCTTTTACAGCTTTGGTGTCGCCTTAGACGTGTCCTTGGTTTGATGAATTAACACAGCAAGTTACATCTGCAGATTAGTTGCACTGAATCAAAGATGCAGAGAAAACGATTCACTGTGAATTTATCCTGCTCTGGATGAATGCATGTTCTGCACTGAAACAGGCTTTTGATGGCTCGATTCAACCTGTCATCCATTTTTCACTTGCAAGGGAGAACCACTGTTCTTCACTGAGTTCAAGGGGAAATATTAAAGGGGTTACTCCAGCGCTTTAGCTTTTCAGAATCCTGCAGACAGATTTAAAAAGCAGGCAGAGGTATCAGTATCACCACACTATTTGCATCTGTACACATTGTCTGGATAATGGAATCTGATCCAAAGGCCTTTGCATTTGTATCTGGTATAATAAGTGTTGATTTTATCTCAATTCTACCTGCAACGTTATTTGATGTCAATATGCATTTATTTAAAATCATATTTTGTAAAGCAAGATTCTCCAGCTATTCCTTGATTTTTTTTTGGTTTGCTTGGGCCAGCAGCAAGAGACACAAACGTGTGATGTTTTTCTTTGTGGGTTGATACTTTTTCTTAAGAATGTGCTCACACTACAAACTTAATTAACATTTAAGAAGTGATTACAAAGTAATCCAGACCTAGTTAGACCAATCCACTATCATTCTAATAACAGTGCATTTTGTGTGCATGTACACCATACTAATTCATCCTATGTGGGATTTCTACAGATTGAAGGTGAGAATGTGAGATTACAAAGTCACTGGGAAGACACTGGTGTATTGCAAATTAATGTAAATTAATGCAAAGAAGGGAGCTGAAAATTTTTCAACTTTGTGTGAAAAGTGAACACTTTCCATGCAGCTTTAATTTGCTTTATTAACATACAGAAATAAGACACAAAAGAAGAGAGATTGGAGGGAAATAAGAGAAAGAACCAGACTCTCTGGTGAATTCGGAGTTTAGTCAGAGGCTGAGCTGAACATACACAGATACTGTTGGTGTGTAAGTTGCTGTCTGACTTGAAGCCAATGTTTACTTTCAGCATATAAACAAAAATGGTATAGAAGTCAGATCTGTGCAAAATGACTTGAGGTGAAAATTTCCTTTCCTCACAGACTTGTTATTGACACAGTCAGACTACAAAAATCTCCTACTTTTCTTAAAATGCAAGCAGTAGCATCTTTTCATAACTCCAGTAGATGTCCACATTTCAAACTCCCTACCACCACTTTGCTCTTTTGTTGTTCTTTTCTGTTGATATATGTGTTTTGTGAAAAATTAAACCCTAAATCCAAGATGACAGCAGACTTTTTTCAAAATTGGGCAAACTTCTTCAGACCTTCCCAAAGCCTTTGTACTCGTCTTTTGACAGCTAAAGTAACAGGTGAAAGTTCCCTTTACAACAACAAACCAAGCAATAAAGCAGAAAAATGAATTTGTCTAAAGACACTAATGACCGTAAATAAAGTTTTGGGATTTGTTTTCACTTTCGCCTACTGAACAGAAGTGAAGCCAAATATCCCTTGTGACATTATTTGGAGCCAGAGTCTGTGTGGTAGAGATCGAAGTGATGGAGCCACAGTGTCACACTCCCACTTACACAATCACCTGACTCAATCAAAGGGTACAGTTAGCTGTCAATTGTTATGTAACCCCCACCCATCCCCCCACCCCACCTTTTTTTAAACATCAAATATCTAAAGGAAAAAAAAAACACCTATACATGCACTAAAATAACAAGAACTATCTAAAATTACCAAGGCCATTTTTAGAGAAAACTAATTAGAAGACTACTTTTAGTGTTTTCCCATGACCCATGCGCTAACTAGGAGGGGGCAGGATTTAGGACCCATGCGTCAGCCAGACTCCGGGGGCCAATCAAGATGCTTTGGCTTCACCTCTGAGGAGCTTTCATGTCATCCATCTTCATACAGTCATTGGTAGAAACACAGTACTAATTCAACATGGTTCACTCTGAAGGTTTTACGTGGTAAGATGTCACACTGCTAAGTTCCATTTCATTACCATGTTTCCATAATCAACAAAGCACAAGAGGAAGCCACTCCCCCTGCAGCACAGAGGATCTCTGACTGGATCGTTGGGTTGAAAATCACTCTAAGTCATCATC
Organism: Ctenochaetus hawaiiensis; assembly: GCA_029783645.1. Lineage (NCBI taxonomy): Eukaryota > Metazoa > Chordata > Actinopteri > Acanthuriformes > Acanthuridae > Ctenochaetus > Ctenochaetus hawaiiensis. The sequence continues at coordinate 24,233,404 of JAPZDY010000012.1, read as the reverse complement.
TGAGCTGTCGTCATATTTTTTTCCAACTGAACAACCCCAGAAAATAAATGACTTTTTAATATGCTGCTGGTGCTGTTGTCAACATTGTTTCTCTTCTGTGTATATAAGATGCAGGTCAGCAGTTTTCACCCCTGCCTTTTCCCTCTGTTTCCCCTTTACAAGCTGAACATAGGTAGACCACCACAGTAGTTTTTAGCTGTGTTTTCTTCTCTCCTTCTTCTTCCTTCATGGTGCTCCAGTAATTGCCGCTGTGCTTGTGGACATAATAGACCGGCCTTGCAATGGATATGCTGAACTGTTTCTCTTTCCTCACAGGGCCGAATACAAATCGAAAACGGGGCTCTTTCTATAGCTGCATTAAACCTGTCAGATTCTGGGATGTATCAGTGTGTGGCTGAAAACAAACATGGCATTATTTATTCCAGTGCCCAACTAATGGTGTTAGGTAAGATTGCATCCCTCCCTCTGCTTTTATCCTGCTTATCTGTCTGTGCGTTTGATCATCTCCTAAGACAAAAACCAGCAGCCTCCTATAGCTCTCCTCAGCAATCAGTCTGCAGACTCATTTGATGTCACTGTGGGCTCTGCCAGCAAATATATGAATCTGATGGAGTGTCTCATTTTACTTTCACTCGTTTCATCATATTGATTTGGATACTACAAACGCACTGCATCGCGGCATAGTGCATGCTTTTTTCATGTAGATGAGGTATTGATTTATTTGCAAAGCTTTGATGACTTCCATCTGACTGGCTCAAAAAGAAATTAGATTCTGTCTCGACACATGTGATGACACTTGGGGGTCCAAATAATGGCTGAGAAAAAGTGATAATGGCTGTGGGCAACAATTGAAATCTGTACAGGTTTAAAGCTAAGCGAGTGTAGGTTCTGTGAGTAAAGTTGACAGTTGTGCTGGCAGGTGGGTTCATAGCCCTGAGTCCAATAGGCATTTGTGCTGAGATCTTATTGATATTTTGAGCTGCTATCAGTGCCAGAGCTGAAGGAGAGTTACTGTCAATGCGGCATGATATGATCTGCAAAGATTCAGTCTGGCTTTATTTTTTAATCACATGCCTTTCTCTGTCCTACCTCGCCCAACAAACAGCTTCACCTCCCAGTTTCTCCAAGAGTCCATTAAAGGCCTTGCTAAAAGCTCGGGCAGGCAGCGAAGTCACTCTTGAATGCAAGCCTCAGGCCTCGCCCCCAGCAATTAGCCTGTGGAAGAAAGGGAATGAGATCCTGCAGAGAACTGAAAGGTAGGATAAAAGTCCAAGTGCATATTCCTAGCAGCTTTTATTCATATTCACTGTGAGCCGACTTGTTTGAATAGTGTATTTGGCATTTGTGCATGTGCATAGATGGAAAGGCTAATGAGGAGGCTGAGAGCAGGGCACCCACCAGGAAAATTGCGCACGAATAATAATACTGCATGCACCCTCATGTGCAAATAGCTTGGTGTGAGGGATGAAGATGCTTACTGGTTGTATCACTGCACGCATGAAATATTTAAGAGGATAAAAGATTAGCAAATGGAGTCGCTGCTGAAGATAAAGTCTGTCTGCTTTGTGGTAGAAAAAGGAATTCAAAAGAAACTGAAGCTGATGCACCTGTATTTAGGAGTAAAAGTTTTTTACAGATCAAATAGGAGGCATGGAAATTTTGCAGCTGTGAAATGATATTTGCCAGAAGTAAATGCAGCCTGCAGTTTTATATCACTTTTTGTATGCATTTGAAAAAAAATGCATGTCGTTCTCTGAGTGTGTGATTTTGCAAAAACTAAATTTCTCCACAAACTCAAGTTTGTGAATGTGTAACAAAGTTTTGCAGCCACTGAAATACTTTTATGAAAGAAAATCTGTTGCTGTGCAAATATTTTGTATATGTAAAATTACAATTCATTTCAAATCATTTTTTTAACGGTGAATTTTCATAAAGTTTGACAAATAAGGACACCGTTTTCCTATCTGTGCAATGACACAATGTTGTTTTAGGGATACATTTTTTGTATGCCTGAGCTGAACAGGCAATCAAAAGAAATGAAACTGTCCACCTCCATATAATGAATAATGAAAGTTTCTAGGGCACGTGACAGCTGCAGGGTCAGCCCTGTTGTGCCTGAGTGATAAAGCAAATTTAAATATCAACATGAACAAAATGTATCTGCAGCCACTATAAAAACAGGTACACGTGCAAATTATATCTGCATGTAAGAAACGTTTTCACACAAGCAAAAAATCTTTCTACGGTTACCAAGGTTTTTTAATATTCATTAACAAATTTGTGAGTATTTTGTTAAGAAACTTACAGTCAGATTCGAGAACACCATTTTTTTTGTTCTACAAAAGATGATATAAAATTTCAGGCTGTGTAATATTTGTAAACCAAATTTTACAAGCCCAAAATATTAATGACATTTTTTTTCTTTTAGAAGTGTTCTGTTCTTCATCCTGGCATTTAAAGAGATAGTGATTTAAAGCTGCACAGGCAAAAAAACTTGCTGTGGATTTAAAAGCAGAGTCATCTCACAAGACTAAAAACTGTGCACGCAGAAATTATGCAGACAATGAGCATACTTCAAGCACCACTTTAAGCAGCATAAAGGGTGCTTGATTGAGTTTGTTGTCTTTCCCTGTCTGATTTCTTATTAAATAAACCAGACGATGAATTTGATTTACTGAAAAGATTTTACACAATATTAAAGACCCAATTAAATTAAAAGGTGGAGGAATTCAAAAGCAAATTAGAGGCAAGAAAACCACACATTTGAGCAATCATTCCGCTGACTCTTCATCATCCAAATTGGAGAGAGAAGAAAAGCTTAGATGGTGACTAAACCCTGCTTCAAGTCATCTCACACACACATTGAGATTTCTCAGTACACACACACTCAAACACACAAAACAGGCAAAACACACTGCATAAGAACAACTTAAATACAGGCGTCTGAGTGCACTGAAGAAATGCTTAACTTTGTGCTGTTATAATCATTCCCATGCTGCTCATTCAAAAGAAGGCCTGAAAGAGAACAATACGAACATCAAGCATGTTGTCAAAACAGCGCAGAGGCTCCTTAGTTGGCTCCAGATGGGGAGCTGCATCTATAGCTGCAGGAAATTGGTCAAATTCCCAAGCTGACTGACATTTAACACACTGCATGTGAAGCCCACATAGCCTTTTAAGGTGTGCAGCTCTGGATGTATGCAGACACTGGATGGTTTCCTCATATACGCAGTCATGCTGTAAATTAGAGCAATATTTAGAAAATGAATTTTGTGCACATTTTGTCACTAAATACCACATCAGTTCAAGTTAGTTTCACCAAAACCACGAAAAAATATATTTACTCAATTACCCCTCTTGGTGTCTACCCCGCTGTTATTCAGGATAATTTGCAAAGCGCACTGTCACAAGTTGCTACTATTTTTGTTGGCAGAAAGAAGCTCCATTAACAACTGCTCACAGGGAGGTCTGAGATTTATCCGTTATTTTCCTGAATGACATATTGCTGATGTTTTTTTTTCTATGTAGTTTTTCAAATCTTTGAGCAACACAAACAAAATTCAATTCTCTCTCACTGTGCTAGGGATTGAGACAGAACTTTCAAAGGCATATATTTTAGTTCCAAACCAGAAGAAAGTAAATAAATAAATAAATAAAACAAAATCTTTTTGGCTGAATACCATGAAAGAAACAAAAAAGTTTTTCCTTTCACAAGTTAAAAGTTTGAAAATGCACCCCTGCTTAGTTCAATGCACTCAGGTGTTTTTGTGACTGCAGCCCTATGGGAGACGCTGGCTGCGTGAGCAGCATGGTTGCTTTCATAGTTGCGTTTAATGATAATAAGTTAAATTTAGAAAATGACAGAGAGGATTGCGACAAACAAATGTGTGATTATTTTTTCAAATTCTGTCTCATATTATACAGATATAGACATTAAAACAGTAGGGATAGGTATATGTTGCTGATATGAAGTCTATATGATTATCAACAGATCACTCTCAGTTAATTTTGGCTTGGTATAAAAAAAAAAAAGATGTGAAAAGATGTGAATAGGCACAATTCCAAATCACCAGATGAGGTGCTGCCTTGCCACTTATGAGTCGTGTTTGAGCCTCTGTGCAGCTGCTCTAATCTGTTAACATGGGCATCAAAAAGAGATTGCAAGATGTTTCCCAAACATGCACTGCTCACAGAATTATTTTGTCTTCCATGTCTGTAAGGCTAAGGCAATAGGACTCTCTTATTCTGTCTGTGCTAAAGTTGGTTTAAGTATTAGGCATTATCACATGAAGTCACTGTCCTCTGCTTTGCAAAAATAAATGTAAGTTTCTACTACTTACTTTACTTTTTATTAAATGTCCAGCCAGTCGGTGTCATCCCAACATGACAGAGGTTCCTCACTGACTCTAGCAACATAAAGCCTGTAAAGCACATTTTATTTATTCACTGAGTCACAGCACTCAGTGTTCATAAAACCTGATCATTTGGAAATGTTTCTCAGGGTCTAGCCTACCACTGAGTCAGTGTGGTGGGTCACCCTGCGAGCTGCTAACTCCTCGAAGAAATTAATTTCTCTGGGCTTTAGTGAGGAGCTTTAAAGTTACTTGAGGGTCAGAGTGCTTTAGAGGCTTTTCCATTTTGACAAGAATACAATCCAACAGAATTACAGTACACTTACTACATGAGGACTCAAATAAACTGTCACATTTTAAGACTACTGAGCACAAAAAAATGAACACAAAGTAATGACTACAGGGGAATGAAATACAAAGCTCAGCACTTCTGTCTGTCTTTACACTCATCTTAGTCAGTACAGTAAAAAGCTGTTTTGCTTCCCTCAGGATCACTTTGCTTCCCAATGGGACATTAAAGATTGCCAATGTTACCAGACGGGATGCAGGCAGCTACACATGTGTCGCTAAGAATCAGTTTGGGACGGCAAGCACAACTGGGAGGCTGCTCATCACCGGTGAGTTCGGCTCCTATAAGGCCTGTTCCCATTCAAGCACTTCAAATATGCCATGTAGCATGATAAGAATGACAGATTTTTCCCTGAAGAAATTTAGTGACTTTTGAAAAAACAGGTTCCTCATGAGACAACAAGAGGTTTATGGCAACTGTCCACTTTGACAGCTCAAAGGACAAGTCATGCTAGCAGATTTTATTAGCTGTAGTTAGCCTGCTAACCACATTACATCTGTGAGTTTGCTGAACTTGTTTTCTGCTTATGTTTCCTGTTGACTCAAAATATGCCAGTGAGCATTCATGCTGGAAGTTTGATGAGAGGAACAATACCACTCTCATGTCTACAAACAAAACGTGAAGCTGTTGCCAGCAGTGCTGCTAACCAAGGTTAGCACAAAGACTGGAGCCTGGAAAACAGCTAGTCTGGTATTGATCTTCCAATCTAACTCTTGGCAAAAAAGAGATTAGCCCATTTACAAAACTTTTCTGAACTTTTCTTTTAAAAATGCTTTTGACTGCCGCATAAATGGCATCATGCTAATTCACTCTCATAATGCAAATAAAGATTGAGGCCAAAGCTTGTGGGTCTAGGTTAAAAGTTAGTATCCTCAGCAGTTAACATGGAAATGACATGGAAAGGAGCAGTTTTGTTTTTATGAAGCAGGGTAGAGCCAGTCAGCTCAGCCCATATAAAAGTTCAGTGGACTTCCAAAAAAAAAAAAAACATTTAAAACTTACTGCAGTTCAGATGTTCATTGCATAGAAATACATAGAGGTTATTAAACATCAGCAAAAAGTGAACTGAAAGACAGCTTGTCATTCTGTATGTATTGTGCTGTGTGTTTGTGTGTATGTGTTAGACAACATTGCCAAGCAAATGAAACTGTGCAGTTTGACTTTTATTTTTGTCTCATGTAGCTATATTATTATCTTCAGGACATGTTAAATGTTAATAAATAAATATGTTATAAATATGTTAATAATTATATCACATACAGCAGCAGCCAACATGCACACACACGCATGCACACATACATACAGATCAAAGACATGGAGACATGACATGATGCAAACCTCACATTTTTTTTTATAATTTATATACACCCATCTTGTATGCTCGGTCACTTTGTTATTGAAAACTTGTACTTGTAAAAGTAACAGGTTTTATTCCGAGCTGAGGGTGACCTATGCTGTGTAAGATGAGAATTTAAGGACAAAAACTGTTGTTTAAAGAAATGACTGTGCATAATAATTGTAAATTTATATAGTCATGAATAACAAAATTATATCCTACAGATGTTGATTTTAAAGCACGGTACACTGAGGCTCATTAATGTCCTCTGGTACACGCTTTGATACAGACTAAATAGGTGATGAAATGGATCAATGTGTCCAAATCTGTTAGATCGGATCTGTGCCCAGATCCTTCTTACTGTGTTGCAACAGTCTAACCACTGCACCACCACGCTGCCTAATATCCTTTTCATTCTCCCAAAATAAAGGTCACCCAGTTCTTGTCAATCCATGGTTTGATAATTCCCCCCATTAATATTAATTTATATTCAAGTCATATTGCATGTGTAACATTAACAACCAAGGTTATTGTCAAATTGATACGGCTGGTATACATTATGCAAAACAGCATATAAGTTAGCAACAAAACAGTATCCTTAATTTAGTTAAAGGTCATTATTTATGAATGCGGTGATATAACATACATGTGGTCCTCCAGTCCAATTTGCAGCCACATGACTTACTTTTCTCATTAGCTTTTCTTCTTGCCATACACTGACAGCTGAATCATTTAATGTCACAGAATTTAATTACTGTGACCTTTCCTCAACATACTCCGAGGCCTCCAATCCACCACAGTTGTCAGAGGAATCGTGCTCCCATCTCTGTAATCCTGTGTCAAACACTTTTTTTCCAAACTGATCGCGGAACAAACCTGAGACGTTATTAAGTGTTGCTAATAAAGGGGCTTGGAAATTAAGTGCTTATTAAAATCAGGAAAAGCACACATCCATGAATAATTTAATGATGGCAGCTTGATTTAGTGGTGAATTGAAGTGAGGTGGCAGTTGCAGGGGTCACGGTGGTGTTAAAAGTTCCCGTAGCAGAGATATTAACATGCTACGCTGTCATCTGTTGTCTGGCCAGAGCCCACCAGAATCACCATGAGGCCGACTAACATGGAGATTATTGTTGGCGAGAGCATCGTGTTACCCTGCCAGATTGCTTGCGATCCAGCTCTGGACGTGTCTTTCTCATGGGCATTCAATGGACAGCTCATCGACTTCCAGCGAGACAGCGATCATTTCGAAAGAGTGGGTGGGGTGAGTCATCTCAAGCATTAAACTCAGCTACTTTCTGGATATTCTGGGATTAATTGGGACATACTGTGTGATGTGCAAGGGTATGCTCCACTGCCCTGCTGAGGGCTTTTCAGACACCAATAATACTCAAGCGAAGAAATTTATACCAGGAGCCATCCATTTAAAAGTTTCCCAGTGGTCATTGGTGGACTGACTTTCAAAAAAGATGGAGATATCTGTTAAAAATCAGTTACATTCTTTCATTAACGTGCAGTTAAAGCTCCACAAATGGCACTATCAGGCCAGTAATCGCGATCCTTACCTTTTGAATTGGCTGTGTGCGCTACGGTGTGTAACACTTCTGAAGATATATTGGTAAAAATGCCATTTCAGTCACACAGAAGGTCTTCATTTATAAAGTCTTGATATTTTTCATTCCTTCAACTCCTAATTTCCCTCACCTCAAGGGAGAACATTTCCTTATCATCTCCCTCTTCCATAATTGAATTTGCATACCTATTTATGAATCTTGAGCCCTGAAATAATTAAGAAATGAGCTGGCTGGCATTCACCAAGGGCAGGCCTAGCACCAGTAAATGTTCATTTGAAATCCTTATATTCTGAAATAATAGTAAGTGACTACTCTTTGTTGAATATTTGTTCCTTTTGATGAAGGGCAGAGTCAATTGTTCAGACCTTGTCTGTATGAAATAACTTGATATTTTTTTTGCTTTTTGTGGTGCCATTCATCGTCCAAGGTCAGCAGTCTGATCATTGCCTTTCTATGTTAAATGTTCACCACATGTATGAATGTCCTCACAGTACTGTGGACATGCCAAATTCATATCTCCATGAATGTGAATGGCAAATACTAATGACATTGAACTGTGCCTAGGCATATAATGAGATATAGTTTTCACAGAATCTGTTTTCCCTGTCCAGAGAGATTACCAGCCCCCTGCTCAACAGCTTCTGATGAATTAATTAACATAATTAAAGCAAATCTGCCTCATCACCTCCTTCCTGCCAAGGCAGGACGCCTTGCTCTCAATCGCAAGCTCTCAGGTAGACCAGGTGGTGGCTGACATTGCAGAGAGAGTCAGACATGGCAGAGCTGTGCATAAAAAAATGTTAGGAAAAAGGATAGCAAACAAAAAAAGAAGGAAAAAGGAGAAAAAAGAGCAGTAGAGGTCTCTCTGGCTGTATAAAAGTGCAATTCAGCTGCTTTGTCAGATGCTCTAAAGGGATGGTTTCTTGCCTGCTTGCCATCATCACTAGCTGCTGGTGGTAATGAAACCTGCTCTGACTGCAGAGAGTCTTACCTGGCTTGCACATCAGGTGACAAGGTCTAATGCAACACACTTCTGTCACAGGCTGACAGGCTTTGTGACAGGCCACTTGAAGTGTTGACTTTCAGAAGGATGATTCAAATGAGACCAGAATAACAGTGTTTAGATAAAATGTGTTACTATAACACTGTGAGTCCTGTTTTTAATGAAAAAGACTTGTGACAATCTATATTTTGTCACTGGTTAATGATTTTCACCAGCAGACCAAAACTAACAATGAACTGATCCTCATAAAGGCCCTATTATACTGTGCAAGAAAACAAATCTTAAATGTGCGTGTAAATGCTTGCAAGATGGGTTTCGTTCTTTTAACACCTACCATATGTGAAGTATGAACAAAATCTTTTGAATTTTTGTGCATGACCATGGCACTGCACTCTAATATTTATGTGGCAGGTGCAACCTATAACTTTAATGTAGAAGTGTTTCAAATGACATTTCTTGATCGTCATCAGTACCTATGTCACATACATTTTGCATTTGCAGTTTCATCATAGATCTGACACCTTGGTCTATGGTTATGATCCAGAGACCATAATTAGCTCTAGGGTACAAAAACAAGTCTCAGGGATGCAAACTGGGTAAGGGGGTGTGGTGGGGAGAGACCATTTTGGTTCATGTGGGTGAGAAACTTCCTGGTGTGTTGTCATTTGGCAGAGTCTAATTGCCATTACAGCACAGTTCAGGTTGCTTGTACTAAATGTTTCTTCTAGAGCAAGAGCATCACAGAAGTACTCTAAATCAACTGAGTGACCCTGTGGGATGAATACATGTTGCACAAATATGTAACTGTCAAAGAAAACCACCAGCATGCACTTGGTTAGCACTCCTGACCTGATGCACCTTCTTCTGTCTTGGAGACTGCAGGCTCTCCTACTGCAAACACTGTTGTTTGTTTTTGAGTCATAACCATGAACAAATCTCTTGCATTACTGGCAATGATGAACCAAACCTGGGAATGTTTTTGAGAGCAGACTCCAAGATATTGTGGCATCTGCTTGAGAGTCAGGAGGTCAGGTCAGAGTGGTCACAAAAACATGTAACTCAGATGCTGATGATGATCAAGCAATGAACCCTTTGAATACTTACTCACTTAAGTTTTAGCTTGTACCTGTTAAATGCACATTATTTTACAGCACTCTACTCATCCTCAGCGTGAACAGTTTTGAAAGTTCTTAATTGCACCTTGTGAATGCAAATGAGGTATCTACTCCTACATTTGCCCATGGGCTCTTGCAGTGTCATTTTTCTGCAAGCCATCTGTGGTTGTCAAAGCTCAAAATTAGCTGTTACGTGGACAAATCTCACAGAGCACAGACACAAGAGAACTATCAATTCGCACTTGTAATAATTCAGCTGTACAATTGCATTCCCACTTTCCCCTTGGGTGTTGGTTTCTCTCAAAGTTTGACTTAACAACAGCAGCCACCCATGCATACAGTGCTCTGATACATATCAGTGCTGGAAGATATGTAGTCTATAGAGGGACAGTGTGATGCTTAAATGGTTAGTAGAGCATCAATCCTGTTTTTCTTACAATTATGCAAGGTAGCTGGCTTGCACAAGCTAAAGTTAATAGCCATTCTAGAATTTTGTTGTTTATTTACCTGGCTCCTTAGCTAGTTATGACTTCTGATAGTGACTTTTGTTCCCGGGGCACCAATCAGTCTTGACTAAGTCTTGACTAACTCCTAAGTCAGTCTTAGTTAAGACCAGTCTTGAATTCTAGGTCAGTTGCACCAGCAGAGCTTAAGCCTGGTGTTAACTATGCCCAGTTTTAGCGATTCGTGTTCACATGAATGGCCACATTACTATGGCTATCACTTAGCACCATGCTTTACTAGGATATGCTGTTACATCTCTCCTTCTGTTCATTTCTGTCATTTGCTGTAAATATGGAAGATCAAAGAAAGCTAAATTTAATTTTCATGGACATGGAAATTAGAAAATTTAAAACAGATGTGCAGCTAGCACTGGACAATGCTAACTGCCAAGCAGTCCATCTTAACTACAAATAAGAGGAAACCATCATGTTTAGAAAGCAAACACAAAGTCAGGCTGCCTTCGCTGTGAGCTATAGTGACAGCCAAGATTCCGACTTTACACCTCCCTCTAACCAGGCATACGATATATGACCAGTCTTAGTGAGAAGCATGCTTAAGCCCTGGTGGTGCAACGGGCCTAACCGCCAAATTACACTTATAATGCCAAGTTACGACCAGTCTTAGCTAAGACCAGACTTATGCCCAGTTGGTGCAGTCTGTCCCAGGAGGTGAAGAGCAAGCCCCAAGCAAGTGTGCTTAGAATTTGGCACCATTTTTTTTCCATTTGTGTCTTCAATAGGAGCTGAACACCATCAACACTGTAGGGAGGATGCAGTGAACAAGGACATTGATGATTTTGGTCCTCTAATGAGAATTTTGTTGATAAGAAAAACAGAAAACAATAATCTTATTTGTTCAAAAGACTTTCCTTATTGCAGCTACAAATAATCCAACTGTCCTCATTCAAATAAAGTTTGTTGATGTTTGTTGTGCTCCCTCATGGCCACCACATGTATCCTGCTTAAAATAATATTTGCTCTTTACACTGGGAGTTCTTCTCAATCTTGCTTGAGCTTATGTAATTACAGAATAATTAGGATTGTCTTGCCAATTAACTAGATTTTGTTTGTTTTGTGTCCTGTGTATAGCTGGTAGCTCTTTGTTGGGGTTGTGGGGGCTGGTTGGTTGGGTAGCGCCTGAAGGGCAGCCAATAGCATTATTTGTGTGGAGTACATCTGCCATGTCTGTTTTTGTTGTTTGGAGAGATGCAAAAATCAGTGGCCTGGAGACAATGTGATTGTGCAAAGCATTATAAATGTTTCAGAACATCCCAGAGCCAAAAGCTGAGTGATGAAATAACACCGCATCTGTTACTTAGCTGATCATATTCCCTTCCAGAGTATATCAGGGGATCTGATGATTCGTAACATCCAGCTGAACCATGGAGGGAAATATGTCTGCTTTATTGACACTGATGTGGAGAGCCTGTCCACCTCTGCCATCTTGGTTGTCAAAGGTAAGAGAAAGGTGTCGGGTGACCTGCTCACCATTTTTTTTATTGACAACAAAAATATGTTTATGAAATTCTGTCAAGACTGTACAGAGAATAGGGCTGTAACAAAGAAGAGGCTGAGCTTTGTGTGATAGCAGATCTTGTTAATTGTAGACCAGACAGAGCAATGCATGAAAAGTAAAAATAGTAAACAATTACTGGCTAAAGAGCAGCTGAAGTACATGGCAGATTCCACCTGCATTGTGTTCCAGTTATGATGCAGTTCACAGTAACCATAGTGGTTCACAGGAACTCAAGATAATTCAGGTGATTCCACTGAGTGTGACAGAGCATTTTTTTAAGCATTTCAGAAGCTTCACTCCGCTTCACTCCACAGCTGCATCAAGCTGCTCACAGCAGATTAAGTGAGGCCTGAAGTCAACCACAGGAGTGAAACAGAGAATCTGGTCAATTTTCAAAAGAAAACACCTTGTGTAGACTCCCGATCTTATCACATTGCTAAACCAAGCACTTAAAAGAAAAACAGAAAACCATAATACATAGCCTATGTGCCCAAAGTAAAAGCACAAGCATCATTCAAAAATGATGAAATAGAGTAAATCTGGGCAGGTCATCATGCAAATGCATTACTTCTGAAACACCTCCAGAAGACTTTGAAGCTATGTGGTGACTTGATAAGACCATATAGATTTATTATGCCTGCAGAAAGGAATATTCTGTTCATATTGTCATGGGTAGGAGCGTGAGATTGCATTGTGATAGAGACTGCAACTCAAGTAAATGTTTTCACAGATCTTTCAGTTATAACCATTTACAATCAACTATGATACACTTGCAGCCTTTAAATAAAGTAAAATTTCTGATTTGACCGTCATTCATTCCTAGTTTCAGTCCTTGTATTATTTAGATAATAAATCAAAGGTCCATTGTGTAGGATTAAGTGGCATCTAGTAGTCAGGCTGCACCCATCCAAATATCCCTTACCTCACCCTTACCTTCCATACATGAAGAAGAAGTAGTGCTGGGATTGATTATAACAAAAAAAACAAACAAACAAATGAACAGAAAGTAAAAGAGGCCATTATATTACATTTCTGACAACAGATCACTCTAAATCTTGCCCACTGAACCTTTACTTAAGTCAGTTAATATAAGAAAAAAATCACAAAAAAGATAAGGTATGGCTTTTTTATGTTTAAACATTTTATCTGATAAATATTTGAATATTTTTTTATGAACTGGCATCTGCCCTCTAGCAATTTTGCAAAAGAGGCCTTTCAGGCAAACCAAGTAGAGTATTCCTGCCCTCTTATATTTACTGTAAATGTTATGGCATTGAAGCATCTGCTCAAGTATTTAAGGAGAAAAAGGACTGACTCAGAAATATGTGAGAAATCCCTGAGGTTCCCCATAAATACACACTGAAGCAAAGAAAAAATGGAATGCAACTTCAGGCTGCGGTAGCTTTGTTGATATGTGCTTGGTGTATCTGGCTCGCTGTGTTGATTTATCTCTGGTGATTTCCATTGGTATTCATGCCCTTAACAAACTGTAATAGCTGTCCCAGGTGCTTCGAGAAGGCAATGTTTATCACAGAAAATGACTGTAATTGGCTCATTTACACATCGGCAAAATATCATGGAAAGCATCTGAATAATTGAGCAGTAGTGCAAACAACAGCAACATGGTAAAGCTGAAGCGTGTTACAGTTGAACAGTCACATCTCTCTCTGTATCAAGCTTTCTTTATTCTTCTCACAAGTGTATGCTCCCATGAAGCCCTTCTTTTCTTTCTTTTCTTTCCTCCTAAATAATACCCTTCATTGTTTCTTTCTATGGCTGGTGTTCCAATGTTCAGTAATCACTTTGTAGCCCTGCAGATAACACATGCAGTGAATGAAGAGTCCCTGTACGCACACACCGAGGAGGTAGTTCTTAATTAAAGGGAGCACGATGGCCTTGATATGTAACAAGGTGCAGAAATCTTTCTGAGTTTCATGAAGGGGGGCATCCTAGAATGGGTGATCATTTCAAGTACACCCTTCCTATTGTCTGATTGAATTAGGTCCGCCAGGTCCTCCAGACAAGGTAGCAGTAGAGGAAATCACAGACAGCACAGCACAGCTCTCTTGGACTCCTGGAAGGGACAACGGCAGCCCTATCACTGGCTACATCGTTCAGGCGCGAACGCCATTTACCGTGGGCTGGCAGGCCGTTGACACAGGTACCATGAACACTTTTTTTGGTATTTATCCTGCTGTTAGTGTTTATTAATCAGTCAGTTGATTCCATTTGTCAAGCAGTCTGATTTTCTAAAAGAACTTATTTCTACTTTTTAGTGCCAGAGGTGGTCAACGGTAACATGCTGACAGCCACAGTGGTGGGTCTAAACGCCTGGGTGGAGTATGAGTTCAGGGTGGTGGCTCGTAATACCGTAGGCCTGGGAGAGCCCAGCCCATCCTCGGCTAAGACCAGGACAGAAGACGCCAGTATGTAAAACTCAGCACTTTAATGCATTCACACACACTCATACTAAAGAAAGTACACAAGAGGTGAAGACCAATTTTGCTGTGATATTAAGGATATAATTTTGATATCAATCTTCTTTTTTCCTGTGTTTATGACTTAATAGGAGAAAAAAAACACAATCTTTTTTCTGTCAAACAGATAATGACAAAAAATGAAATAAAAGAAAATAAAATAAAAAAACCAGCTGGGAAAATGTTTGTCAGGATATATTTATTTCAATTTTTTTAGACCTGAACATGATTTTTTTTTTCTTTTCTCTTTTTTTTTAGTCTTTTTAAGCAAGGACTTGGACATGGGTAACATTGTGAAAGGGTCAATTTAAACCTAAACCACAATCCTATCCCATACTTAATCATGGTTTATTTCCCAAAATAAACTATGGCTGAAAACTGAAAATAATTAGTTGAGTTTCTCAGGGTTTATAAAGCCCTAAAGGCAAACTTCTCCCATGTGCTGTGGAGAACAATGAAGTAGTGAAAAACAAGTTTAACAACTGCTTAGACAAATGATCTTGAAAAAGTTATCTTTATGTTTTTAACTGTTTTCACAGATAAAAATAATTTAAAATTTAAAATTTAAAAAATAAATATCTTGCCAAAAGAAAAAAGTCATCGACACAGATGGAAAAGAAAAAAAAAGAAAGGAAAAGAAAGCAACTTAAAGACCTTAAGAGAGATTGTCCTTGCAAAACCTTGTTTCATCTGTTCCTAAATAATGAACAAAGGAGTGAAGACAATTTAGATAAGACTTTTAAAATGGATAACAAGATTTGATTTTTTTTTTACTTGCCATTCGAGGCTTCCGTAGTAATCATTAGTTGGTAATGTTTGTAGGACAGCAATTCCTTAATACTGGTTAAACTAAACACACTGGCAATTGTTTGATTTTCTGCTGAAAATAAAAATGTCTTGACAGCTCTGATGGAGCTCAGGAAGTGCATTTTAATTGGCATTCTGTGATGGATGCGGAAATGTAGAAATAAGTTCAAGAAGCAAAATTCAGCATATAAGAGATCCTTTGATTTTGCAGAGGTACTGTATGTGTGTGATCATCCTCGTTACTGAAAGCCACAACAATGACTGCTGTTTGATTTTTTTGTTGTAATATTAATAGACCAATCTCAGCACTGAGATTTTAAGTACAGCCTGATGTCAAGAGGTCCTTTGTGTGAATGTTGCTGATGTAACTTACATGGCTGTATTTTTCAGGAAGGATTAGCTTTGTGGCTTCCCTTTTTTTGGTCAAATGATATTTAGCATTACCATAATGCTATAATAAAATATAGCAGGGACAGTAACATGGGGCTTGTTAAGGTGTCTTTGTTTCAGTGCAGAGTCTTTACTTAACAAATAAACAGCCAGACACACACTAACAATCCAGGTTCCCGAAGCTATTTACCAGGCAGGAGGGAGGAACGAGGAAGTGTCGGAATTTCACTTCCCAACATTCCATACATGAGCATCAGACATAAATGCAGTAATAACAATTTACTGACACATTAAATGCGATACTCCACTTACTAAAGGTTACTATAAGGACGTGCACGAGTGCTCTTCCACCTACACTATTAGTTTTACCATCACACTGCAGTGCACAAACAGCTGAATGGGAATAGGAATAGAGTGGGTTGAGTTGAAAGTCATTTGCAAAATACTACAGATCTTGGCTTGGTGTTTATGCACAGTGACAATTGGGCAATGTCAGTAATTCGCTATTCTATGAAATGTTTGTGTTCGCACGGAGGGGTTTGTGTGATGTAAACTGGAAGACAGTATCTGCAGCAGGCACCGCTGTCATAAAGCTACAAGCATAGTTGAAGCCTGTCGTTGAGCTTTGTAAACTGTGTTCTAATTGCTCCCCTCTGGGCTTTACCTCTCAGTTCCTGATACAGCTCCCACTGATGTCGGAGGTGGAGGCGGCACAAAGTCTGAATTAGTGATAACATGGGAGGTAAGTCATCTGTCACATTTTACTGTTCTCTCCATGGCCGAGTAATGGTTTTGCTTAATTGTGCAGAATTGAACGGATCATTTTTATGACCTACATTAGAGCAAGACACCTCTCCTCTGGCTCAGCCTCCGAGTGCCATTTCTCCCACCAAAAGCAGGGCCAGAGAGCACTCTCTCTGAAGAGTTTTGCACTTTAGCCACAATTACATAGCCATGCAGGAGGAAAAGATAAGGCAAAAGGTGATTGCAGAGTGTTCTGGGTGAAAACGACAAAGAAAGAGGCAAAGTGTATAATCATAGAAGCCCTTGTTGAGGTACAGCGCAGAGACGGGCCTGTCTGTTTCTTTGTCTGTATGCGTTTTAATATCACTATAGTTTTGTGTTTTGCTCCCAGCCTGTTCCCGAGGAACTGCAGAACGGAGAGGGCTTTGGCTACATCATCGCCTTCAGGCCTGTGGGCACAGTCACGTGGACGCGGGCGGTTATCTCCACACCTGGTGTAGCACGCTACATCTTCCGCAATGATACCATCCCACCATTCTCACCTTTTGATGTGAAAGTGGGGGCGTACAACAATCGAGGGGAGGGGCCCTTCAGCTCGATTGCCACAGTGTATTCAGCAGAGGAAGGTACAGTACAGACTTGAGTGCTGCTTAAATAAGCTATAATCTCTTCTTTTACAACTCTGACCTTGGAAAAGTAATGATGAAATGTTTTTTTTTTCCACTGCTGTTATTTCCTTCCCCTCTCAAACTGGAAATGTCAACTTGATATTAGTTATCATGCTGGTAGATTACAGGAAATCCTAGAAGACACTTGCCTCACCGCGCTGTCAGGGAGGTATTCTGTTAATTGAATTTGCTGGGCAGATAGTCTTCCCTTATGTCAGTCACAGATCCCATTAAAAGAGAGATGGGGAAATAGCTTTTCAGTGAAACTACAGGTCTTTTCTGTGCCTTTCCTCTTACTGCTATTAGTGTGTGTGATGGTGTTGGATGAGTCTCTGGGAATCTCACCAGTGCTCTATCTCTGCAGTCCCCAGTGTGGCTCCTAAGAGGGTTAGGACTAGAAGTGTGTCTGCGGTGCAAATTGAGGTGATCTGGGAAGCTCTCCCTGCTCTGCCTGAAAGAGTGCTCGGATATGAGGTACTTCATGACTCTCTGCAAAATCACTCTTTCCTTATTCCTCAAATAGCAAGATAATTGAGCTTTTCCTTGTAGCTTGTTTATCAGCTCATAACTGTACTTTACTTGTTCTTAAAAAATGCCTTTTTTTCTCTTTTTTAACATATAATGTTCTACTATTTCTTCTGATGTATCTCTGCAAAGATCGTGTTTTAAGTGTGATATTATCAAGAAATGACCTCAACACTTTGGTGCACCGGCAGAAAAACCCACCAGAGGAGAATAAAATCCCTCATCCTTTCAAGAATGCAAAGAGGACTTTGCTGTTTTTTCCACCCCCGGTGCTCTTTCAATATCTGTCACCTCTGGCCCGCAACACAAAGCTCTCCAGTTGCCATAGCAGTGGCCACATTGTCCTTTTAGAACAGAGCTCATTTCTCCAAACGTGGTCCTGAAGTGGATTTTGTGGTTAATGCTACTGAAACTCAACAGACCACCAGAGTATGGATGGATCTGAGGCTGCAGACTGCATGTATACGGCACTCAGCCTTTAACTAGAGGTTATTAGGATTGCAAATAAGATCCAGTTTCAGTTTAATGAAATCATCATTATTACTGTAAACTGAATTCGGGTGCTTGGAATACACAGCTTTAATTGATGACAGATTTGAAATGAAATTATTTATAGCAGAAATATCCCTGCGGGCAGACTTAACATTTCAGTTTAATTATTTATCGATTTAACTCTTATGTCACTTAATACCAGACACATGAATATTGAAGATGACCCAAAGCAAGCGGCAAATTAGCCCATTTGCTTTATCAAATACCTCTTCACCTGCACCTTTAAGACAAATAGCCTGAAGGAAAGCAAACTCGGCAGTTTGTTGAACAGAATCCTGCTTTGCTGTAGCAAATGGTTTACTAACAAGTACATGTTAGGTATTTTGAAGCATTTGCCAGATTTATCCATAATCTATTTGATTACATTTTATATACCATTTCCTCAGACAGCAGTGAGAGCTGATGTTGTTTTCATAAACAAAGGAGGCAGCAATCATGATTTTTTTCTTTCTAGGTCAGTTATCAAATGACCCACTAATGCCCTTTATATACGGCCAGTGTGGTTGAGAGGATGTGCATCTGTAATTGAGCCTCCACGAGTGAAAAATTCATTATTCATCATCCCTCCCTCCCTCTCTGTAATACAAACAGCATTTCAGATTTCATGATGGAATATGAATTTCAATAATGCAGTGAAATGCACCGCTAGAATCTGGCTGTCTGTGCCATTGATTGTGACCTTTATTTG
Source organism: Ctenochaetus hawaiiensis (assembly GCA_029783645.1). Lineage (NCBI taxonomy): Eukaryota > Metazoa > Chordata > Actinopteri > Acanthuriformes > Acanthuridae > Ctenochaetus > Ctenochaetus hawaiiensis. The sequence continues at coordinate 24,214,805 of JAPZDY010000012.1, read as the reverse complement.
TTTATTTATTTATTTTCACCCAACAGGTCGTGTACTGGGAAGATGACACCAAGCCGGACACAGTTGGCAAAGTGCGCATGTCTGGAAACTACACGCTGGTTAACATCACAGGCTTGAAAGCGAACACAGTGTACTACCTCTCTGTGGCTGCTTTCAACACGGCTGGCCCGGGGCCACAGTCGGCACCCATCAACAGCACCACAAAGAAACCACGTGAGTGTGTCCCAGTGGGGCATTCAAATCATTTCTAAATGGTCCTCGTTCATGAACCCATGTCTCTTTCAGATGACGTGGTACTGTCCTCAACATGATAGCCATGGCAATTTCCTCAGATACGTCGGTTGTGCTCACCAAATTTAATCTGACAGGAGAGCTTTCCCTTTACCTTAGAAAAAAAAAGCAAGAAGAAGAGCAGATAAATCAGAGGGTTGAGTGGAACATAGCTACAGTATTTAAAATGGACAAGCAATGTTAAGGCTAAACGAGACCACTGCTGTGCAGGCTGGATTGTTGAAATGTAGTCCTTTCAGCCCACAGACATTCCACAGTTCGAGTGAAAAAGTAACCACAGCATGGTCAGAGCTTCCTTTGGCAATCCCTCTTTTTAATTTCCTGTGGCTGGAGAATTTCTGTCCATGACCATACAGCAGTGAGAATTTTATGGTACCCTTGGAAGCTCAATGTACTACAGCATTAAAAAAAGCATTAAAAAAAGCATACAAACGGATTAAATATAAGTAAATTAGGAAAATGTCAAACAACTGAAAACATTTGCTGAATTTAGAGGGAAGCTGCAAAGTGAGAAAACAACCAAATACATAAAAATACAGGTTTTGTATTAAAAAGCACATCTCTGTGCTTCATTTTTTTTTCTGTATTTCAATTACTTTTTGGTGGGGTTTTTTTATATTATCAAGGGGTTAAGGGGGGAGAGAGTGAGGATGATACATAGCAATAGGCTGCGCCAAAGACTCAGTCTTAGTATATGATGTGCATGCTCTAGTACCTGCACCTGCTGGTTGATTTTTCTTACTTTACCACACTTACTTCCAAACACTGCATGTGTTGTCATAATTTTTAAGATATTTCCTCATTTTCTTTTGTTTTGTCCATTTGCAGGTGTTCTCTAGGTTGCAGTCTGTTAAGCTCTCAGGGCCACCTCCAAACTCCCTCTGTCTTAATTAGTGAGGGTGCTCCACTGCAGCCTCACTTTATTATTCAGACTGATAAGATGAGAGTTTTTCATATCTAAGTCTTTCCACACGGAGATCCTCTATTAAGCAGGAGCTCCACTCTAAATTGTTTCATATACATACATTGTTTTTTAAAAAATCAACCACAGGTAATAGTAATGCAGTACATCCAGTGGTATATTTTTAACTTTTTTTCTAGCTCCAAATCAGGCTCCGGTCAACATACAATGGACCATGATTGGCTCCACACTCACACTGCACTGGGATCCTGTCGTAGCTATGGAGACAGAGTCAAAGGTCACTGGGTATTTGGTAGGTCCCAATTCACCGAAAAGCTTTGAAGTCCATCCAGATTAGATTCTGATGGTTATTGCATTAGCTCATTTTTCTGCATCACCCTCTGCTGCCTCAGGTGCTGCTGAAGAGACATCGCTATAATACCATCACCACTATCCAGACCAACAAAACCACTGTGGGGCTCAGCCTCTCCGCCGATGACAACTATCTCATTCAGATCAAGGCCGTGAGTGAGGGCGGCGATGGTGTGGAAAGTGAAACCATCCACATCCATAAATTAAGTGAGTTTATTGTTCTCTTTCTATTTTTATATCCTTTCCTTTTTTGACCACAGGTAAAGCTGAAGTAAGGATTCAATAATTCAGAGACAACATTTAATTTGGCTTCATTGCATCCCTTTCCAACCATGTGTAATGGACTTATTTCAAGTGCGAGAAAAGCGACCTTTTTAGAAATGCATGCGCGGTGTCATCCATCTCTGCCATTAGGTTATTATTCCTTGTTGACTGGCTGCACAGCGCTGCAGCATATAAAGCAGTTCTGTGCCCCCATCCCACTGCTGTACAAAATTGTGAGGCGGCTCAGTTTGCCGCTCTCCTCTTTGATGTGATACCAACTTTATCTTCTCAGGATACTTAAATAGCCTCTCCTGTTGAAAACTAATAATAATGTAGGTATGGAAAAAAAAAAATCACAGTTTGCTTTTGATTTATGATGACTTGTCAGAAAATTTAGAGGATAGCATAGCAGAGCACAGGTTTTTCTTCTTTTGATTGGAGGGGTATTTCTGGTTCTTCACGAGCCACTCTGCTGGTTTTTTGTTGCAGGCATGGGAGCACGGGGCTCAGGAGCGATCCGCCTCAGCCCATTTTACCTCTCTGCAGTTCTCATCAGTGCACTGCTCTGCTCCGTCTGGTGATGTCTAATCAGAGCACAAGGAGCGCCACCCCCCCTTCATCCCTTCAGTCAGCCTGTCCTATGTAAACCCTCCACTGGACTGGCACGAGGCCCGGGCTTCAGTGGCAGGGCTGGGAAGGACTGGAGTCCACCGATATCTTAAAGGGACCATGCCACTTTCTTATAAAGGACCATCAGATAGAGACGTGATCATTTGCGTGCATGATATCTCTCAGTATTTCTTTCAGCGTCATAAGTGCCACTGTAGTCTAGGTTTCATTAGGAGTTATGATGTCGACATGACCTACAAGTATCATTGGAGATACTACTGCCTTAAAACCCATTTTACACATACAGTCCATACCAAAGTAGGTGACAGAGGCTGCTTGCTTAATGGTTTCTTTATTCCTATATAAAAACCTTTGGTATAAAAGTGTATTCACAAGAATTTATCTTCTCAAGGTCACCTTCTCTGCAGGTGATTAACCTACATACACTGACTGCATCCATATTTTATTGTCTTAAACTAAATCTTCAACTGAATCAGTTAAAGTGATTAAACATCAGCTTATACCCACAATCATCACATTTCTGCAGCTTTTGCCAAATAAAACACTTATTTCAGACCTAAAAGTTTTACCAGGCTTTGTTGGATATATAAAAGATGCACAGGAAATTGATCAACTGTGCCTCAAACCCACTTATCTCTGTGTACTGAAATAACATTAGGTCTGTCTGAGAGCCACTGGCTCCTGAGCTTAAGGCCCTCTCTACTATACTCTGATAGATCCTGGCATTTGCTCTCTATCTCATGCTCCTCTGAATAATAAATGCCTATCATGCTCTTCATTCTCAGTCCAGTGAAAAAGCCGAGAATGCAGAGAATAGAGACGTGGTGTTACTAAGTCAAGCAGGTCCCATGTGTACTGTTTCTTCACTGCATTTAGACGACCCGTGTTCTAGATACGTAGATCATATCTCAGAGCATGTACCATCAAATGACCAGCTGGCCCAGTGCACAATGAACTACAGGATAACAGTGCCTTCACTCAGATTTCTTTCTTTCTCTTATTCCTCTCTTTTTCAAATAGCTTAGGAAAAAGATTCATGCGGCAGTGGAGGCAATGTTTGCTTTTCTCTCTGCAGAAATTAGTGAGAAAGAGGATGGAAGAACAGGAAATTCATAATGTAGAGGGAGCCCATTATGGGAAAGGATATGTTGATTAAATTTTCATTTTCAAAAAAAAGAGTACACTGGGGCACCCAAGACAAGACAAGGGTTAGAAGCTTTAGAAAACCCGCAACGGATTGAGATACACGGCGGAAATTTTGATTTCAGCATTTATGGTCTGGGGTATAAGAAATGTATGACTCCATCCGTGGCATAATTTATGGGCTATTAAGGCATCAGAATAATTGATGCCAGTACCACGGTGAAAGAGGCCAGACTGGAAATGGAGCGAAAGGCATGGCTGTCATTTTATCCTCACCCCATCACCGTCTCCCATACCAGACTGAACAGTTACAAAAGAACATTGCTACTCTGCTGGTGGAGCTACTTTTCATGCTCTTTTATCATGTGGATGAGTCTGTCAAAAGCAACCCAAGTAAGAGCCGTGGTGTGATTACCGTGCTCCTCACAATGTTCACGCGGATGTGGAAGGATACAGTCAACTAAACTGCTACACATTACTGTGCCTTTTGCCGAACATGGGGCTGTGTAGGTCATTAGCTCGAAGGCTGTCGCCGTCTGTATTTTGCACCCCCCTCTCCCTCCAAAACCCCACCTGCCCCAAAGTCGAATGAAAGCACAAGGAACTGATGCAAGGTGACTGGATGTCCTCACTTAGCCGTCTGAACAGGTGTGCAGACCCCAGAGGCCTCGTAAAAAGTCCAAACGGCCGACATAATCAGGCTGTCCTATCTGCTCCTTGACTGGTTTCATAAAGCTCTGTGCTCGTTGATTAGACTGCTGCAGACCAGTCAATGGGATATTGATTTTCCTGCCCCTTTATTACAGCTGTCACAATTCAGCTGTTTGATTGACTGATGGCCGCTTTCTTATTGCACTCCTCTGTTGTGTTACAGTCATTGATGTTTCAGATGTCCTCCACAACTTTACTCTCTATCAGACAATTTCAAAGGTATTCTTTTTTTGCATTGCTGTGTTTTGGTTTTCTTTTACAGGAATATCATTCTATCTGCTCTTTTCTTCACATATTTTCTAAGTATTTTATAATGGAGTGGTAGATTGTGACTTTAAATTGGAGCAGTGACCTGAAATTGATTGGCTGACTGATTCTGTTGAATTAAATGTTCAAAGCAACCCCTGTTAGGCTGCCACGCACCAGCTGTAGCAGCCTTCTTCTGTATGTTTGTTTCCGACAGCATCAAAGCCCAGTCACACCAGCTTTTAAAAAGTAACATTTCTTCATGAAATCAGTTCCTATTTCAATGGCTTTGCTCCAGTCAGTGAATTTATTTGTAGGGTAAACTTGTGTAATCTTTTTTGTGTGGAGTTCAACTTAAGTAAAGTTTTTTATGATCTTGACCCTTAGCAAACCATCTTGACATTGCTCACCTTTGATGTAACCAGAGAATCCAAAATAGAGGAAGCTAACATAGTTTATGTACTGTGTTGCACTATTTACTGAACCCTCCTCTGTAAGAAGAGAATTAACTCCTCAACACAGAGGAATGGATTTTAAACCAGTTTTGATAGAACAAATATCAGTATATGAATAAACTGAGTCAACTTAGAGTCCCGTTATGCACCAAGATGAGCTTGCTGACTAGCAGCAGGCAAGCTAGCTAGCTTGGAGAGCTTTTAAAAAAATGATGTACAGTCCTGAGAAGAAAAAGTCTAGCATATTTAGCTGTTAGCTAGACAACTTAAGTAGTTTCAAAACTAGCCCAGTGAGTATTCACAGTGTCACCAAGCCTCTATCAACGCCTGTTACACAAAGATGTGCAGATGAATTCTGACATTTTCTGGTGTGACCGGGCCTCAAAGCAGCTTGTGTGTGCAGTTATGTGATTCAAGTGTTTATATTTCTGTTTATATCAAATTAAGGTAACCTCATTGCCAGATGGTAGACACATTTATTATTTTACAGTGCTTAAATGTGTGGCAGTTCCTCAGAGTTTTTATTTATGTAGTTGTAATTCAGGCTCATGTTTCATACCTCTGCTTACACTCACATGAGAAAACAATACTACGGTGTTTGGCCTTGTGCTTTGATACATAGTACAATGTACAATGAATACATACTACATAGTACAATGAAATAATGGATTGGAGCCACCAGCTGGAATGGTTGAAATGTATTGATCACAGAACAACATAACTGTTTATTCCATACAATCACAACGTGTTTAGATTGGTTTTTGTGGTTGTTGCTAGAAAGAGGTGTACCTGGTGCAGTGTAAATAGCTTCCATATATTTTTTAAACATGGCCATCAAAGACAACCTTATTGCTTTTATATAGTGTGTCCTCCGACCTTAATACTGGTGTATTAATCAATTATCTCTGTGAGATACTGACCTGTAGAATGGCATTTTCATATTGAAAAGTAACTGTTTTGTCTTGTATACTAAAATTGTGCATGTTAATCATTGTTTGTGAATTTGTGTTGGATTTTTTTTCTAAAACTATAACTTAATAAAAAGGTTTATTCCAGCCAGTTGGCTTATCTCCTTTATCTGCTCAACTCATAGACACACCTAAAGCTTGCTTTCAATAAACAATCTGGATCCCAAATTCCAAAGGATCTTCAGTTTAGCATCAAATGATTTTAGGTTACTTGAGTAATTGCAAATTTGTTGGAGACTTTGCAACTCTGAAACACACTATTAAATAATGCATGGCTCATAATTAACCAATATTAAGCTCTTTTCTTTCGCTTGGGCCCTAGTTCAGTTTCAAAAATTTCATTAGTTTTCTTTATGTTGTCCTCACATGGTGTTCAAGCCTAAATTATGCTGTGTCTGGAAGGGACAACATATTGACTGACATGCAGAAAACTGCTCCAGCTTGGAGTAACAATACAACAGTATAGTACACACAAGGTGAAATCATAAGCTTTTAATCACATACAAATTAATAAAGTAAATATGAAAGATGGTAACCTGAGATTTACTGTTATGAACTAGATCTCTGTGATGTACAAAACTTGTGTAATGTGCAATAGAGCATTCTTGGAAACACTCAAGTTTTATTCTTAAAGATAGATCAGGGTTGTTTATTTGTCCTTGTACAACTAATGATAACGCAATAAAATGGCAATCCTTCATGTTAAAGACATGGAGCGTATACAAAGATAGAAGAACATATATCAAATACAGTTACACATAAAGTTATTTATATACATATATAGATATATATGTAAACACCCAGGAAATGTTTTTGTGGGCGTTTTTTGTGTTTATGTGCGTGTCCGAGAGAATGTAATCAGCAGCGACAGATGATGATATGGTGGATATCTTCACATCAAAAGACCGCATCTGGGAAACACTGTCCATCAACTCTGACTGTGTGACTGGAATGTTTTTGTGGAAATAGATCTCTGCAACAATGTGTGCTCAACAGTCTGATTTTCTGCTGCTTGGTCAGCAAGAGTCTTATTTTGTCTGTTTCACTTTCCTGCAACCAGACATTTGCCAGAAGCAGCCTTAAATCCAAGCTGGGCTAATGACTCCCATCCTGACCCTCTTCCCTCTCCTCCTGGAGGTAATGCTGGTCTGGCTGGGTGGTCAGAAGGTCCCATGGGTACTTTGTGTCTCAATAATCTACTGCTCTAAGTCTAATTTTCCCTTTTCAGTGCTGTCAAGTGTATTTCTCTTATACATCATACATTTTTCAGCAATAAAGCAAAAAAAAAAAGATAGATTAAAAAGAAACTATGTCAGTTTGAGAGAGCCACAGACCACCTCATTTGCATGCCTGTTGCCATGAAATTTAATGATGATATTGAATTATCGTTCAGCCATGATCTGAGGTCAAGTGGAGTCAGTCTGCTGGAGACCAGGTCCAAAAGACATCAAGAACTTAAAACTGAATTTACTAAAAGTGCTTATAATAATCATAATAATGTCAGTGAGGTTTTTGAAGGATGAAAAGATATATAGATCTATCCTCAGGAACTCTATGCCTCTAAACATTCCCTACTGCATATAAAAAGATCAGCTAATGCATTAAAACTCGAGAGCAACACACAGGATTTTCTACAGTTGAAAATCCATTTTTTTTACTTAATAATATGACCCATTTAAAGCACTATATACTACATTCTAAAGACCAGAAGACCTATAGATCAATAGACCCTGCTTTTGAATAATTCATCCCAATTTACTGCCAAGGCTTTGCAGATTCCAACTGAAATCCAATGTGTAAATGAGATGTATTAACTTGAACATAATTGGTGACATGATAGTAAAGCTTGACGGAACCAAAGGTGCCTTACTCCATAATCTGAGGCATGAACGGCAGGAATTCTTTGCTTGTGGGATTCACACATCAATAGCAAGCATGCCTTTTTAGTCAGTGAGATCTACGCAGGATTACTTTATGCCACAGCAGTTTGTAGAGCAAAGGAGTGTTTCAGAATATAATCACCAGATTCATCAAAGCACAGCTCTGTACTCTCTACCCTGCTGTACATTTTACCCATCATTAGCCCCTCATGAGCACAGTATGTATGAAGAATAGATATCACTTCATTTGTGATCAGAGGTCATCTCTAAGTAATACACAATCCATGTGATTTGAACTCATACTTATGTCTCAGGAAAGGTTGCTTATTTGCTTCAACCCCTTGTTGACCTCCTTGTTCAGATTTTACAGTATCAGTGAGGAGATGCAATCTATTATGCATGCAAATGATCACTGAACGTCCTGTTGTAATGAAAAATATATGAAAGGCTTTCTTGGACCAGTGTTCTTGCTCTTGTGGTCCATTCTAGTTTCAAAAAAGTAATAATTCCTTCCATGTGGGGGGATGATTTAAAAAAAATTGGAGGGCTGCTTCACAAGTTTCAAAACATAAAACATTTTCAAAATCACACAGTAAATACTTGCAGGAATAGTTATTCTCCTCCAAATAGCGTCAGTAATTGCAAGTTATTCATTTATTATGATTTAGAAATGTATGAATACCTCGAGTAACCTTTTAATCTCAAATGCTTAAAAGGTCACTTTGTATGATCTCATTTCAAAATGTATATCAAGGTTTCCTAATAAAAATTTTTTAAAAGTGTTCTGGTCTTTTCAATCAGAACCACTGAACCACAACATTCAATATCAATATGCATTTCAGTTTCAAAAAAAGCCAAAGAGTCTGACCCCCCTACCAAACATTTGCTTCTTTACTTAAAAGGTTAAGAAAGATTGAATATTGAAATAGTGGAAATATCAAAGCAATGATTCTTGACTCAAAATCCATCAGTCTGTCTCTTTCTTACTTGAAAAAAATAACGTAAGTTACAAAGTAACATATAATTTGAAAAAAAAAGGTGAATTAATATGAGAAGTAGTTAAATATTTTGGTAAGTGTATTTATTCACTGTGTGGCCAAGAGTTAGAATATCAATCATTCAAAATAAAAGCCCAAAGTGTTGACTAGCTTGGTCAGGTATGGTACTGAAGGCTCCAGCAAAAAAAAAAAAAAAAAGGAATTCAGTTTTAAACCTTGGTTTCTGATGGATTTATTGAGCAGAAAATTAAATGTAGATGGTCTCTAGCGATACAAGTACAAATAGGCAGAGTTTGTTACATTTGTGCGGAGCCAAGTAAGCTGTGTATTGGCTGTAAGCAAAGCTAGGCTAAATATTTGCTCGCTCAAGCCTAATATTACATTGCCAGCAAGATCCTTGGAACACCTCCTAAGCAAATGTCAAGAGGCTCTTGGAGCCTGGCACCGTCACTGGTAACTTGACCAAGTGCTTAAAGTAGCACAACACCATAAAGGACCACCAACAGACAAAGACCATCACGTTTCACAGAGTCAGACAGAAGCCCCACCTACAGCCAGTCTGGTCTCCTCACCGGGAGATGGCCACTGACTGGCAACTGAAAGTGGATCTGGGAAGTTTCCAGTCCAGATAACATCAACAAAGCATCAGCCACACATGATCATTGCTTTTGAGTCCACCAAGCAGCTGGTCATGATGGGACTCAGTGCTCTGGGGAAAGCATACCAAGAACCAGGAACTTGTGAAGAAGAGCAGAAGGCAGGCTTGTAACCTCACTGTGAGCCAGTGGAGGTGAGCTGTTGAGGATTTGCAGGGTATTCACACTTCATGCTGAGCATCACCAGGGAAGCAAAGATGAAGGTCATCAGATCCTCTGCTGAAGCCGGGGAGAAAACCACTAGGTGGCTTTGGATCAAGAGGGCAGATCCATGGACAAATGCTGAGACAGAAACTATGGTCTGATCAACCCTGGCTGAGACGCTTGGATGAGGGTGTCTGTCTGTCTCTGTGCATCTCTATGAAACATTCTTCAACCTGCAGTGCCACTGGTTCCTTTTTGCTTTGTTATTGCAGCTGCAAATGAATATTCTCCACAGTGAATTAAAATGCCATCAAATGTGAACAATGTTTATCTTATCACAGGACTATTGTTGCACCAAATGACATATAATCAAGCATGTGAGGGAAACCAACTATTTCACTAAAGAAATTAATGTTGACTTTGCACTTTGCTGAAACAAAGAATGGAAAATAATCAGCATGGTCTGTTATTTTCAGTGCATTAGTTCACTGGGCACATTAGCTCATTATGAGAGGTGCTTGAAGGTATCAGAGTTTTTGTTTAGTCAAAAATTAGAATATGAAATTCTGAATAAATAAATGATGTGTTAGCCATAGTGTGCAGGTTTTTCAACAGTAGCACTGCTCCTTACCTTTGTCCCTGGGCATTAGAGATGCTCCATCAGTGTTCACTAATTAGGAGGGCGCCTTTTCTACAGATGACAAGGGAGGGGACATGAGAGGGAGGTTTGGAAATTAATCACTGAAGTTTATTAATGAGGGGGTATCAGCCTCATGTGGCCAGAGAACAATATGAAAAAGAGCGATTAGAGGCGAGCTCCATCCATCACTGTGAAAACTGTATGAAGACACCAGCTGAGCAGAGCTTTTAGAGGCAATCTTTAATGTGGGCACGAGTGAAGAAAAGAAAATCATCATCTCAAATAGCACATAATTATTTAGACCCGATTTTGTGTTTCAAGTACAAATGTCGGTAGTTTTTAGAGGGCAAATTAAGTTTAAGTGGACCTGGATGATTTTTTGTTAGCTGAATATTATGTTGTGACCTCTCCGGGGCTAGTATCAAACAGATGGAAAATATTTAGCATTCAGCTATCAGAGTTTATAGTCACTGAACTGTTGGATACATCTGGGAATGTCTGAGTTCACACAAAGTGTTCAAGGAAGATATGCAACATATTTTTTGCTTCTGCTTTTTTTATGTTATGACAGGTAATATTTCTACAGTGCATTGAGTATACTTGTGAGAGCAAAGATTTCATCTTGGATGAATTTTGGTCGTCTCCGACTGCTCTTTTCTGTTTTATTGCCACAAAACCATTAAGTTGTGTGCAGATTTCATCAGTAGGGGTGCTGACTTGTGTAGATTGTTTTCCTCCAATACTTTCACATCAACAATGACAAGAAGTAATCACCGCTCAATATGTAAGCACCTATTCAGCACACCTGACAATGGTAAAAATAAAAACTCACCCATGGTATTTTATGAAATTGTGCAGCTCAGTTATGCTTCACTGTCTGACTTTTTATGAGAATACAGCCATGCTCGAGGCCTCATAAGCTAGGAGGCTTAGAGTACTTATAGCACAGCTGTGCTCTGGGCTGTATGAGTCAGCATGTTGACATGCTCCCAATGACAGAGTTGACATGGGGATATTTAGCAGGTACTGTTTACCATGTTTACCAGATTCATTTAGCCTGCTATCTTGCATTTGCTGACCAACACTAAACAAACACTAGCTGATGAAAGCCTGCTGGTGACACTTGTCAAAAAGGCACTGAAATCATTACAGCAAACAGTGAGTATCTGATTTATGAGTTCAATCTTTTATTTGTGTTTTTAGGATTAAAGTGGTGGTCCGACCAGTCAATACTGTTACACAACCAAAGCACTGCATGAGCATGGCTAAAAATATTCTAAAACATCAAAAATGCCCATGAGTGTTTAATCATGGGCACCATTAACAGAGCTTTTGTTAAACAGCTGTCATTATCTGTTTGTATGTTAGATCAAAAACAAATCTTTTTGCCGAGCCAAGGAAAAAAAGGACATGTTGGCCTAGTTGATGTAAAGATAATAACAAAATTAAGCTAATCTAGATAGGACAAGAAAGGAAAAGTGTGAGTTCCTCTGATTTATTGCATATGGCCCGCTTTATGACAGTTGTGGTTGCCAGTTTGCTTGGTTAAGGTAATAGAGTTGCACTGTGTAAAAAAAAGTGAGCAATCCACTTCCTCTGCCACTGACTGAATATTTTCTCAGACAGAAGAGTTCTTAATAACTCTGGAAATATTTTCAGTAAATATGGTAAAAGCTGTCACATTTGAGATGTGGCTCATTCCTCAATTGGATTTAAAAAATGTCTTCAATGTAAAAAAAAGTGACAAAGAGTGACAAACTGGGACAAGTTTCTCTCTTCCAGTCCAGTGAGGTTATGGGAAACTCTCATGGGAGCTCTGACTCACAGGGGTCTCCAGCCAAACCACCTCAAGCTCCAGATCTCGCTGGGCTTTGGAGGATAAATTCATGGCTTCTTCCAGGAGGCAGCTGGTCAGGCATGGAGGGCCAGGAGACAGTGGCTGCGCACTGGCGGTTTCTGTGGGTGACATCATAAACATTGGCAAGCCCTGCAGAGTCACACAGTGCCGCCTCGGCTGCACTGCTTCTCGTCTTATAAGCTTTTAGATGACTGCTGTCAGTTGTGCAATACTGATGTAGGAAGTCTGTAAAAGTACAACAAATATTATAAAGATGTCTTTGTTTCAGAAATCCAGATTGATTTGAATGCTTTAGATGAAGACTGCATGACAATACTAGTGTTTCTCTGCTTTTTTCTAGCAGTGAGGGTCAGTCGAGGTGGGTTTCTAACTGAAACGTTTCCACTTCAAATCAGGGACCAGCAGGGAAAATCTGAGCTGGGAAAAGTGAATGGGGACTGCTTTTTTTCCTCCCTCAGCGACTGCCATCGAACTGCCCTTGATATAGGCACTTAACCCCCATTTGCCCTTAGCTCTGCTCTCTGGTCAACAGCAGAGGACTGTGAGTGTGCTGGGCAGCTTCTGGCTTTAACTGTAACTGAGTGAGTGGGAGGCCTGGCATCTACCATCTCTACATAGATCAAGGATAATAAATTAAGAAAACAAGATTAGCATGTGCCTGTGAATGCTAGCAGGGTTTCCTTTTTTTTTTTTTTTAAAAAAAAAGGCGACCTAGATCAGATAATTAGTTTTTTTTTCAAGCTCAGAATGTGACCGCACAAGACCTTGATGCTAGAGGAATTAAAAAACAGTTTCTGTAACCTTCTGATATTTATTTCTGAAGGTACAGAAATGAAAAAAAAAATCATTTCTGAAGCGAAACTAACATTTGAACTCATTTTAACATAAGAGAACAATTTCTCTTTTGTTAAAAGCTGCATCTTCAGATTTAAAGGATACACTTGACCTGGGAGTTCACAAAACAATCTATTCACATAACATTAATTTACTCAGTAGCTGCCATGAAGCTTTAGATCATATAAGGAACCAGAAATTCAACTGTTCCTGTAATTCTTCTATCCTACTTTGTCAAAGCTAAATTGCACCAGTTGTATAAATCAAAACTCACAGGTCTTGAGGAGCACTACTGCACAAAAGGTGTGTTTTTTAATCACTCGCATGTGGTGATTTGCAATTTCATCATGGACTTGAAACTTGAGTCCAAGACTATGAACAAGAGAAATTAAAATTTTACATAAAATTTACATAAGGGAGTACAAAGGTGTTTTAGATGGGGTCAGGGTTAGATGTATAATGTAGCAATGTAACTTGGGTTTTCAAAGTTTTTGCTTCCACCTTCTACTTGCACCTTACTGTGCAGGGCTCAGTTTGTGTGCAAGAGGGACAGTATCTGAGCTTTCTTATGGCACCTTAAATGTGGAAAAAGTTGCAAACTTTTTTGGTGCTCCAGAGGGAGCTGTTCAAAATCTGAAAAATGTCCTCAAGTGACATTACTCGCAGGATTGCAGGTGAAGATAACACAACTGAAAATAAGAAAACTCAGTGTTGGTAAGAGGTGAGCTCAGCAGACCTTTGTAACACACTCTCCATCTCTGCCAAAGGCTAGTAGCTCAAGGTCACATTAGCCATTTTGACAGTCTTGTAGAGGTGCAGTACTACAAGACTCTTTTAAGAGGTAAAACTACAAGTAATGCATCCTAGATGTCAGTAATAAATCAGCATTGCATTAAATGTCTGTGTTTGCTCACAACAACAGAGAGTTTGGGAGGTCAGGACCTCATCTGTAAACTCTGATGGAAGGTGTGGGAAATGAGTTCGTAGCTCCCCTTTGCCTTCTCTTTTTTTGCATGATTTGTGACTCTTGCCCATTTGTACATTGAAGTCACCTAAGTGAGAACACAAGGCTCTCCAACTTAATTTACAATATATGTTGTCAGCCACTTACTTTAATTTCAATTTACTGTATGAGTGATTTTTTGATCTCACAATAAGTGACATGATTTGTTTTTTTCCTAAACATTATAACTGCAACCATTGCTGTAGATGTTGTGTGTTTTCTGATTTGCTAGTCTGATGGTTAAGCCACTTGGATAAGGTTAAAAGGAAGTGGAATTAAGGTTTGGTCTGGTATTGATTGTTGGCGACAAACAAAAATAGTATTTATGAGGACAAGTTTCTATTTTATTACTCATATCAAACAGAATAAAACAATGTTGTTATGTTGACACATGTGAGTGGATGAAAACAAAGTAAAAGAGTCTATCCAGAGTAAAAATAACTGCCTTTTGGTCAGGTGACAAGACAGCATATAACACCGGCACAGGAAGTCAGGAAGCTGGCATCAAGGATTCAATCAGTAGATACATAAAGTACATATCAATGGAAACTGGAGAGAGATCTGAACACTAACAACACCAGTGTTATGTGGCAAGAGATCCAGAAAATCACAGGCTACAAAGCAGGAGAGCCTCCATCATATATGAGGCCTCACTGGCAGATGAGCTTAATTTACCTTATACTCACTTTTAACTAAACAACAAGAGTCAGCTGTTAAATCGGCTGCACTTCCAGAGGAGCAGCCACTCTCAGCATCCACAGAGGATGTGAGAAGAATCCTGCAGGACGTTACTATGAAAGAAGCTGCTGGACCTGATAATATTCATGGTCATGTGCTAAAAAAACTAAAAAGTCTACAGTGTGAAGTCTAAATGACTATCTTAAAAAAAAAAGGTTCTTCAGCACATCCAGAACAAAATCCCAGCCAGTCTGGACTCTCACCAGTTTCCATTCAGGACCAACAGAAGGCCAAGTCCACCTTCCTCCTCTCACTCTTCACACACTGTAAAAGTAACAACACTCATATCAGACTGCTGCTTGTTGATTGCAGCTCAGCAGTCAACACAATGTCCCTCATGAAAAAGATTGGAAAAATAAACATTCTGGGCATGAGTGCCACACTCTGCAACTAGATGTTGGACTTCTCACAAAGAGACCCCAGACACTTTGGACTGGCAGTCACACCTCCTCCATTCAAGTGCTCTGCACCGCTGCCCCCCAGGGGTTGTGCTCTCATCCACTGGTCACTGTGTACTTTAACCCCTCACATGGAGAGAACTCCATTGTGATTCATGTCGATTTTTTACCCTAAATGATAAGAGGCAATCAACAATCTTAAAGGACATGCACAAAAGAATAACCAACTTCTCAACTCAGCAAAACCAAGGAGCTGATTGTTGATTTGTTAATTTTAAAATTAAGTTAAAATTTATGTGATTAAAGAGTAAAAAAATATTTGTAAATTATTTATATATATTAATTATTTATGTATTCCCATTTTCCCATTTTCTGGTTTTGTAGTTGCAAATGAGAACTACAGCTGTATTTCATTTTACAACCTTGTGTAGTCGAGTGACAGAGGATCTTGAATCTTGAATAGTGAAAACTTACGTGCCTACAGAAGTATTTACTCAAACCTGAAGGATGAAACTAGTGGGGGCAGTTTATTTTGATGTTTATGTGTTCTTGACTTTAATGCTTATGTGATACGAGAGATCCAATTTTAAACGGTGGAGTTTATCTGTGAGTGATGGTTTCCCTTTATTACTTTATCTGTTTAAAGTGGTCTTTGTATTGTTATTTGCAGGAACTGGTCTCTAAATCTTGGTTAAAGACCTCTGATTCGAAGCTGAATCTGCCCGGCTTTGCAGCAGCTGCTAATGTTAATAGACTTTCACAGACACCAGTGGAGTGATGCCACTCACGATTGGACATGAGTTAGAACCTTATTTCTTTTCTCTGGCAGTGAACTCAACACACAGAGCCTGCAGATAACTGTGCAGTCAGTTTAACCAAATAAACACAGCAGACAAACAGCAGCCTTAAACACTCACTATGTTTCTATGGCTGAAGGCTTAACAATCAAATCAATAAAAAACAAAAAATGTAGTTTGACGACAGTGTTAAATTGTGTTGGATTGTGGGAGGTTTTGTTTTAATTGTTAAAAGCATTTTGAAAATCTGTCTGACTAAGGCATAAAAGTTTACAAATGAGTTAATGTTTTAAGTCACCACATGCTCAGTCACTTTCACCTCCATGCTCTGTCACTCCATCTGGAGCTACTTCAGAAGTAATAGTGACAGGTAGAGCCATTGGATGGACTGAGCAAAGGAAGCCTTGCACCTGTCCACTTTAATGCCCTCGATCAGTTCCATTAAGTTGAAGATTTGTTCAAAAAAAAATTTGTAGGGAACAAATGATGCAGTTTAAACACCTTGACTCTTTAAAGGAACCTTCTCCAGATGTATGTTTGTGTTAATGGTTCTTCTGACTGTCCCAGGGTCAGGGTTAATGATGCGCTGGGTTAGCAAGCATTTTCAAAGCTGAATCTTATTAAATATTATTTACACATCTCCATGTAGACCAGGCTATGAGGGCTTGCCCTGCTGTCAATTGGAATGAACATTGCTCCCAATTTGGATTACAAGGATTTTCTTGCTGAGTATGCAGCGGAGACAAGGAAAGTGACACTCACTAAATCCATTTATGTATATGGTGAGTTCATCTCACTCGTTTTAAGTTACAGTGGGGTAGACTGACACTAGAGCAGCCTGACCAGGATTAAAGAACTCATAAATAATGTGATGTTAACATGAGATATCAAACTTAAAAAATCCAGATATTATTGATCTATACCTTTCCCATCATATTGATAAATGACACAGAGGATGATTAATGTTAATATATGCATTCAAGGCTTATAAACAGTAGTTCTAAATGTTTTTCTTTTCCTGTGAAGGACTATAGCAACAGGTGATGAACTTATATAACATGATGCTGTACTACAGCTAATTGTGCACCATGTATTGTCAGTATATTATAGTATTGAGGTACCTGCAATAGATCCAACATATAAACTTACGAATTTAACCTCAGATTTTGTCCAATTATCAGTTAAAAAGTGATCTGAAATCTGAACTAAATATAAATTAGACCTAAAATATTAAATTGTAAAAAAAAAAACAACAAAAAAAACAACTTCAACATATTATAGTATAATAAATAAAATAAACATAATAAAGTAACAGCTGAGCTGACTTGATGGTATGATTATAAGGTGGACCTGCAGAAATACATTTTCTCTAATTGCCATACAGACAGCCAGCAGCTGCTGTCACTCAAAGCTGATATGCCTTTAATAATACATAAGTTTAAGCCTTTATGTAATTCAAAGAAGTGAAACTTTAATGTTTGACGGTTGTCACAAACACAGAAATTAGCTAAAGAGACCACAGCTCGCCAAACCACCATAAAGGGCAGGGCTCTGACTATATATTTGCACACACACTAAAAAAAGCCTTGGGGCTGTTAGTCTGCTCCCCACATGGGAACCAACACAGCCACTTTGCTGCTGCTATCCATAAACTGAGCAATAGCCACTCAGTGTCCCAGCATTCAAACATACTGTGTACCCTACAAGGCCACACCACACACAGTTTGTTCCCCTCCACCACTCCACCCTGCACTGCATTTTTTTAAACATTCTAAAAAGAGAGGGTCCTAGCAGTATTTGAGGGTGACCTTCCTCTTTAATAAGCGACAGAATGCCAACAGTGGTCCCAAATGTCAGGATGGTGACCCCAATCACCCTCCAGCCTCCTCCCTGATAGGTTTTGCGGCACTATAACGATGCCACAGTCCTTGCGTTGTCACAAAAGATCTATGTTAGGAAAACATAAATATTCTTTGCTCTGTGTTTGCTCAAAACTGTCTCTAACATGTTGGCTATAATTACCTGCTTCATCTTCCCTCGGTGTGTCTCTTGCCACTGTATTTCAAAGGCACCCTTGTCTTTTCTCACTTTTTGTTCCCTTGAGCACTGCCTCTTGTCTGTCATCTTTGTGGTAAAGTGAAAACTGTTCCTTGTTTGTCCTTCCTGTAGTACTCTTCCTGCAGTCCCTTAATACTAAAGTGTTTTTGCTGAGTTTATTTTCTTTTTCCTGAATTGAGAATCCAAGCAGAGGACAGCTAAATGTAGCAATGGAACAATAAAAGCATACAGCTTTTCAGAAAGTTCTAATGTTTTATAGATTGTAATAGATTTAAAGGCATCTTTATGAGTTTTGGATGTATAAATGAAAATAAATAGACTTGCCTGTATGTTCTGGTGAGAACAGCTTCAATAGTAGCATAACCAATGTGGAGAATATTTTTTAAAAAAGGCACAGAAATCATCTTTTAACTCCTCTGCATTTCAAGCTCACATCAGTACACCTCACATTCTAAGTAGTTTTTAACAGAATCTTCTTGAGCAAAATATCAATTGTCCAGTTAGTGAATATTTAAATCAATGTCATAGTTACTGTATTAAGACTGAGCCTGAATTCATGGTCACTATATAGTGGGTGAAAGAAGCATCTGTCATTTAAACTGTTCAATTAGTTTACTCCAGTATGGTGATTTATAAGGCTGACATACAGGAGCAGGCTTAGATTCTTGCAGATTACA
>JAPZDY010000012.1:24173876-24187338 GCA_029783645.1 Ctenochaetus hawaiiensis | reverse complement strand
TTACAACAAGAACTATTACATGCTGTATTATGCTAAGGTATTTTAGGACAAACAGGATGGGATTCTGGGTTCCAGCTGCTTATTAATCAGGGCTTCAAAATTTTTTATGTATGTCTGGGGCCTTATTTATATTTTATTTAAGTCCTTTATACTTCATTTAAGTCCTTAGCAGTTACGTTACTTGAGTTGATGGTGTCCTGATGGACTGTATCTGAGAAAGCAAACAAAAAGCAGTAAGACACACAAGCGTTGAGAAGTACGAAGGTGCTGTGACGGTGCCAGAGCTGGGAGCACTAAGCATCAGGAGAGGGGCCTTGTATTTTAAACTTAGGCCTTCAGTGTCATCCTCCCACAATTAAACAGCTTTCTAATAGCATCACTGTGACCCTAGGACAATAACACTGCCATTCAACGTAACAAGAGCAATCTCACAACAACCAGTCCCATTTACTCATTCAGCCACCAAGCAAGCAAAAATGCCATAAACACAAATTACACATACTACTGTTGATGAGGTGGAGCAAGATGGTGTGGGCAGAGATGCTTCTCGTAAACATGAATGAAGCCATCTACTGTATTAGACTTGATAAAAGGCAATGTTTCTGTGACTGTTAATTGTGTTCATTTACAGCAGAAGCCCTTAGCAAGGCACTAAAATATATGACATCAAATGAATTAAAGGAAAAGGGAGAGGTGGAATCAGAAAGAATGCCATTAAAAAATGGAAGAGACTTCTAAAAAGGAACAAATAAAGCCTCAGTAAAATAAAAAGTACTTCAACTTAACCAGTTTAATAAAACTTATTCATCTGCTGATTTTTTAAAAATATTTTTTGTTCATTTAATGATGAACACATGGTGGTTTCATAACCTCCATTGTGAAAGCACCTTTTTACCATTTACAAATCCCTGAAATTAAGTATTTGTATAAAGGTAAGCTCAAAATTTCAAATTAATTTACAAGGTCTAGGGCTGACTAACTCTATTTTGTCAGCTGATATCAAGATTCAATCTATTGTAGCTGATTTATTCATTGTTTCACATTTCTATTAAGAATTCATTGATATACCAATCTTGTGATTCCGACCATTTGTTGAACCCCAAGTTAAGCCTCTGCTAAAGAAGATATGAAAATTGAGCCATTCCAGAGAAAAGGCAAATCCTGTAGCATGTTCCTTGTTAATCCTCCCTTTGGACAGTAAATGCATTGCATAGCTTAGGAAACACACCACCCAGGCTGTGCTGTGATGTACAATCTCCAGGAGACAATAGAGTTGGTGAGTGTATTTTCTCAATCTTATTTTTCTGCCAAGTTCACATGCCCACACAGACACACACACGCACTCAAACACACTCTACTGGCAACTGCATCCCTCCCCTCACCCCCAGCTGCCACTGAAAACCACCGTGATATGACAGATTTATGTGCTAGGAGGCACTGGTGTATATATATATATATATATATATATAAACAAAAAACTTTATTCTGGACCAGTACCATATCCTTCACAAAAAGAGGTGGTAAATAATCATCAACTGTTAAATCCAGTAAGATGGAGTTCTTACATATTTCTTGTAAAATTAATTAGCAGTATTTGGAAATGGCTCTTGATTCAAAGATAATAGGAAAGCAAATGGAAACTGCATTATAATACTAAGAAACCTTTGGCCTCTTGCAACAGTAAATGTGACCAGCATGGGGAGTTTGTGAAGAGTGCATCGCAACAGAGACTATCCTGTTGCACATATGCTGTCAGCTAATCTCATTACTTCGGAAGAGCAGTCTCAATGGTTGGCATGTTGTGTAATGTTAACACAACACACACACACACACACACACACAGAATGTGTTGTTGAATATATCTGTTTTCACTTTCAGTTCATTTGTATGTGTCGATAGAGATCCTTCCTCCACTCTAATGAAGGTTGCGATTGATTTTACATTCCGGGCATGCAATGTTTTCCTAGACACTGGACTGGGATGTTCCAGCCTCAAAATGTATATTGTTGCACTAATGCATGCAATTGTGTGAATAGCTCTTTGTTGACTGGAACTGTGATGAACCACACCACATCATGAAATTTATTCCTTTAGTGCATCTTTGTAAAGGGCTACAAATGAGTTTTGAGGTGGGAATTTAACAGGTCAAGGAGAAGCTAACAGCTATTTTTCCCTGCAATTTAAGCTGGCTGTACATACAGTATGACTGTATATATCTCTTCTCAGTTGAAGAGTTCCTGTCATTGTTTTGTTTTATGTCATTTAGAGGCTGTCTTTCCTGGCTGTCAGGACCAATAAAATAACTGCAGGAGAACTGTCTAGTCATATCATCGGGTTTTAACCTCTGCTGAATTGAATAAGATTCTTCACAAGGAAGGACACATTATTGAATTGACAGCTTCATACTAGTGCGAGCCAAATGTCCTCTCTTTATACAGTCATATATGCATTGGATTTCACACAATTAGATTAGTTTAATATCTGTCACATTTCTTCCACTCAATGTTTTCACACACATCTGCATCATCTTATATTATCTGCAACTACTTCGGGGGCCTTTCACTGAGCTTATAAAGAAGGAGGATTATTCAATTGCTGTCAATCTGTCTGCTGCCTCATAAATTTACTGACATCAAACAGGGTCTTGGGATTGAAGAGGAGAGCTCCTGAATCTCAGATTGATTTCTGTGTGGGGGATAAGGTGTATACTTTCTGTGAAGCACTCTTCAGCTGCAGCCCTTGATGCACTGACACAGGACTTGCCCAGGGCTGTACCTGTTTGTGCAGCAGTGGTCACATAGATGCCACTGGCTTTAAATGTGCTACTCGATGCAACAATGAATTATTAACACTGCAGCAGAGGTGGAGAGGGATACAAGGGACATGCAATCACAACACATCTGGCTAGTGGGCTGCTCTGGTTTGACAGTGGCAGACAGTGGAAGACGCTTCATTAAAATCTCCCCTATTTAGCATGTATACACACACGCACACACACACACACACACACACATATGTATATACATATTATTTATATACACACATACTACAAATAATACTACATATAAATACTATTGAGGTGCCAGGTTTTCACAGGTAAGAGAATGTTTTTTTGACACCATAATAAGCTATCTTTAATTTACATCACCTTTATATCACGCCTTTTTTTGTAAAATTGCAATACAAGGTGCCCTAAGTGATCTAGAAGGAGCGCACATTAAAAGCATGAAAGACAAGTATTTAGATACTTGTCCAGTGACTGATTTAGACACCAATAAAAAGACAGTATAATCCTTTTTCAAACTCACAGGCACCCAAAATAGAGAACTCATGAAAGGTGAGAGATGTGCTCCTCTTCTGGTCTCTGTCTGAACTCATGCTGCTGCATTCTCAATTATCTACAGCTTATTCAGAACTTTCTGAAGTAAAGCAGATATGAAAGCATTGCAATCAAGCCTGTAGTGCCAAAAAATAATGCATGGGCCTCTTCATATCTGCCTGGGAGAGAAACAGTTGCCCCTTAGCTATATTTCTGAGGCGATAAAAGGCAGTTTGAGATTACTGAGCTTCAAAATTCAAATCAAGATTTAGAAACACACAAATATTTTTACTATGGCCTCTGAATTTTGTACCAAGAATTTTAAGTCAGTGCACAGTATTTCTCTCTGGACCTTTGCTAAAAACAAAAGAAAAGAAGAAGAAAAGAAAAAGAAAAACAAACAACAGAAAACAATATAAAACAAAACAAATGGAAAAAAATTGGTCTTTGTTACAAGAAATTGTGATATCAATAGGTGGTATGATCAAAGTAAGTTTAGTAAGATATTAGAAAGGACTGTTTTAATCAGTGACTAAAAAAAGTATAGTTGTACATCATCTGCATAGATATGAAAATGGCCCAGTGATTTTTCCTGGTGGTAACATATAGAGACTAAACAATACATGTCCAAGAAAGAAGCCTTGAGAAGCCCCAAATATTATGCTAATGTTTGCCAAGGAGACATTAGTCTAGACAGATATCTCCCGAACCAATCTAAAACACTAGCAAGAGGGGCTAACATACCTGTCTATCCCATAAATAACAATGTGATGATGGGCTGCATCAGAAGCAGTTCTAAAATTTCTAAAAGTACTAATACTCAGAGTTTTTGACATGGATGTTCATCCTCAGGTTATTTTCATCTTGAAGTACAGAAGTACAGTATTCAGCAGAAATTTTGGTTGTCATTTGGCAGTTTAAATACTAATTTCTAAAGAATTTTCTGTGAAAAAAAGGTTTAATATGTGCCTAAAATTGTTTATGACTAAAGGATCCAAAAACAGCAGATTTCAGTGCAAGGGGGAAAATACCAGTCAACATAGATTGATTTACAATCTCTAGCACTTCATCCCACAAACAATTAAATTCAGCAAGGTGTTGGAGATGGGGTCAAGTGAGCAGATGGAGGGGTTTAGTTGCATTACTTTGTTCCTAGGCATTTCTTCATTAACGCAGTAAAAACATTCACAGCAGTCTTAGGCAGATGGAAAGTGCAAAGACAGGGGTTTACACACATTCTGTAAAGATCCAACCTCGTTTTTGTTAACTTGTCTCTTGAAAATGATGCAAACTCTTCATGTTTCGATGCTAAAGTGATGAAAGAGTGGCTTTTAGAGGTTGATTTATGAGTCTGACAATAGTTGAGAAAAAGCATTCTGGGATTATTATGATTAGATTAGAAATCAGCTTTGAGGAATGAGCTTTTCTGGCATTTCTAACTGCTTTATGGAATATAATGAGGTGTTCTTCAAAAATGTTATAGTGGACTTGAAGCCTAGTTTTTTCTCATTGAAGCTCAGCCTTTTAACTTGAAGCAATTTTGAAGCAAACTTAAGAGCAGTTGCAAAACAGAAACAAAAGACAACAAAAATCATGTCTGTTTTCATAACTGAAGCTAATAAAATGTGATGGTAAATGTTTCATTAGAGGGTGTGAGCATGGTCTATATTACATATGGCTGTAATTAACAGAATAAAAAAAAGTAACAAAGTAACCAGTAAACAAAGCCAGCTGATTGCCAACTGCATGAAATCTTAAAAGAAGAACAAAAAGAAACAATACCAGTCACCCTCTACAGTGGCCCTCTACGAGACAAGAATCTGGAGAGACCTTCTGGATTTTTTTTCCTTTGCATTATGGTAATATTCTTGGACCTCTATGAAAACCAGGGTTGCCAAGTCTGTGTTATGAAACAAGCACAATGACCACTAAAAACTAGCTCAAAAACAGAATATAAAATATGCCCCAGCTAAACCAAATATGGTGCTTTTAAAGTCCAACAACATTCTCAAATGTGCCTTAATATCTACAATGCAGCACCATAATTATTTAATGTGCAAGCACTGAGAGCATGTTTTCCTAAAACAGTTCTTTCAACTATTGTTGAAAGCAAGCAACAGGAACACATGTTAAATCCTGCTATGAAAAACCATCTAATGCAGTACCAAAGCACTGCTTAAGTTTATAAGTTGTAATCTTGCCATTATTGTCATACATGTTTCTGAAACACCATGTGCTGCCTTATATTTCAGTCATATGCTTAAAGTAAATACATTTGTAAAAGGTAAAAATAAACCCCACATTTAAGATAAATAAAAACTGAGAAATTAGCTTTTTTTTAAATTCCTTTTTTAAGTTATGTAAGCTATTAGAGATTTTCCAAACTTAGTACTGAGACACTAAGGACACAACTTTATTGAGTTGAGAACTGGAAAAGACTATTTTGATTTGCTCTGTAATGTTTGCCTTATCGCCTCAGAGGCTTTGTGTCTCAAAACGCTGTACTAATTAAAATTTTACTAAACAGTGATGATTATTGATGTGCTGTATTCCAATAAAAAATAAAACATTTTGTAAAATGTAAAAAAAATAAAAATAATGGCTTATTTTGTTATTCATCAGTAGTAAATGCATAAATGTAGATATTATGGTAATTCATTCATGTGTATTAGTATTATTGTATTTTGCATCCTGAGGAAACACAATTTTCTCCTTTGGCTCTCAGGCTGAAAAAGTTGGAACCTGAAATAGGTTCCTAAACTGTGGTTATGGTTTGGTTTCGTCTCCCTACACTAAAGTGTTTCCAAGGTCAAATAAAATGGCAGCTGCAGATGCAAAATTCTATTATACAGGATTGTTCTGCTGTCTCGGTGTGACTTCAAAAGACTTGGCTGCACTCAGAATTATTCCATATATCATGCTCAAAGGCATGTGTCAACAGTCAAATTTGGAGCTTGCAGAGGTTTGACATTAGGCCTTTAGACTAAGTGAGATGAATTATATGTACTATAACGCTAGTTAATATTTCTTTCTCCAAAAAAGAACACATTTTCTTTGCTGATGAGTTTGCCTCTCATATGCCCTATTTTAGAAAGAACAAGGAGTTTTGGTAAAGAGGACCAGCTCTAAGATTTTCCACAGGACTGAAGCAGCGTGTTTGCTTTGCAATGGCCTCTTCTCTCCCCTTGGCAAACACTGCTGCTGTCACATAAGGCTCCTGAACCTCGTTGAGCACTGAATACAGACATGGCCTGTCTATTAGAATGGCTTAGCCAGCACAATTTCTGCACTGCAAAGAGACTTTGTCCCGAGGCACCAACCCCCACCCGTCTTCACCCCAAGTATTCTCTAATAGCACTCCACTTGATGTGTGAAAAGCACAGCTTGTGGTAGACCACAAAGCATTGAATCATTGTTTGCAGATAAAACACTCAACACTGTGAATGCGTACAGGGGGTCCATCTCTGGAGTGCCAGCAATGACTGCAGATGAGATAGAGTAGCCCATACTGGTCGATTTCATTACAGGCAGGTGTAATGGCATTGTGTTAGCAGAGAATGGCAACCTTAGTGGATACTGTTCCCTAGGTTTCATTTATTTATTTCTTAATCCAGCATTGGTAGGGCTTATCAACAAATAGGATTGAGGAGGATTTGGTCCATAACTGTAAAAGGATGATCCCGTGACTTCTGCATCAGTTCTCTGTGAAGGGCTCACATCAAGTAATTGAACTGGCTTCTCAAATAATATGCAGAAATCTAGCATGAGGGGTGACTGGTTGATGCAGTGCCCAATTTCCATATGTTTCAATTTTCTACATCCCTTGAAGCAGCATTCTCCATGGCATCTAGTACAGTAAATAAGAGCGCCCTATTTTATTTCACCATATCAATTTAAAAAAAAAATGTCCTCAGTAAAAAGAATTAAGTTGCTATGCAAGGCAAGGTTCCCAGACTCTGGTGGTGATGAGCACAAGAATTTCAACAATTGCCTATCAACAAGAGATGTGCAGTCAGGTAAAAATAGCAATACATGCAGAGCTTGTTCTGCTGACTGAGAACCTACAGGCAAAAAAGGCTGAAGTGAAGACTGTCAAATTAGGCAGCAAATTATGCATTAGATAGCAAAGGGCTGGTTGGTGACTGGTGTGCTGTAAAGCTGCACAAGGGCTCCAGGAGATGAGGTTGGAAGGTTGGAGTTGAATTAATTAAGTGTCCTATGCCTAATCTTAATCTGATTTTTTTTCTTGACCTGCCAGCCATCTTATTGCACTTCATCTACATTTGGTCAACAAGAAAATAAAATCATCTTGTCCATGAGAGCAGCCGTCTCAGAGGGCTAAGGCTCAGTTAAGACCACAGATTCACATCAGTCAGCTGACAGTTTCTAACTGACTTTACCAGCTGACTTTGCTTCAAGCCGATTGGATGAGAGAAAGCCTTTTACACGCTGAATTGCGGAGAATGCCATCAGCTGGTTTGAGTCTAGCTGAGATGGGCCAGCTTTCACCACCATATCATTTTACCACTATATTCTCAAACGCAGTTAAGACCAGCTTTGGTCTTAACTGCGTTCAAGAAGTTTTATTTTTATGTAACCTCCGTCTTGACATATGTACATGCTAATGCTAATGTAAACATGCTTACAGTTAGCACGAAAATAAGGTCACACTGTAAATATATACATATGCAGGTTTGGAAGAGGTGTTTCTGTTGTTGTGGATCCCTCAACCTTTCTTGGAAAAAAAACACCTACCCCACTCTGCCTCTGATTGGCTAACAGCTAATTTCATGCAACTGCACTTTTTGTAGGAGGAAGTGGGAAGTGCAGACAAATTTTCCATCTCATAAGTCATATCCCTGATGCAAACATTAGCATGTCTGTGTCACTTTCTTTTCTGTGTCCCACACCACATAGTAACAAATGAGTACAAATAGGGCTTATTAGCATGCAATGTACGGATTAATTACACAGTACAAATGAGACTCCTTAACTGCAGTCAGATGTTTATCTAGTCTGTCTTTAAAGTGAGTTATGGATGAGAGGAAACCTCTTTGGTGATAGTTGATGGATATATAATTCAGATTCCTCCTCTGTTGACTATGTACTTTATGTCTAAACCAAATTTGCTAACAAAAATTAATAGATATCAATTTTATTTCACACTCGACCTGACAGTTGCACAGATCATCAGATCTAATGAACAGCTCAAGCCTACTTATAGCACTTCTGCTGGTTTGGCTAAAAATACTTATGACATGAAAGAACTAATTCTATTATCACCTTTGACTCTGCCTTATGTGTGACTCATATTTATTCATTTATTCGTTTTTTGTTAATTTATTTTTTTCTTAGGTTTTGTTGTGGATATTTTAAAACTGACGTATCTTGTTATAGAAATAAGAAGTTAATTCCTCTCCAAAACTAATATTAATACATTAAGACTTACCCATAAACAATGCTATCACAATTCTGTATCTCTGCTTCAGTCATCTTGACCCTTATTTCCAACCACTGACTAATCTCTATAATGCCAGTCCTGCCCACAGTTCTTAAAAAAGAGCCAAACTAATTACTTTCTCTTCTGAGCCGTAATAGTCTCGGAAGAAATTTCAATCTGCCTCACGTGCACCTTACAGCAGTGAGACAGCTCCTCTCAGAGTGATGAATGGCTTGCTTTTAGTAACTAAGGTGGAAAATCCTGTTTTAGTCCTCCTAAATCTCAGAGCAGGTTTTGACATGGACGATCATTCACTCCTACTCTCTGGGTTGGCATCTCCGCCACTGCTTTCTCTCTATCTGCTTAACAGAACTTTATCTGATGCCACTGGAGAGTTGGGGTCATGGCTGTGATATCCTCTGTGGGTATATTGTGGGTTCAGTTCTTTTCTAAATATACAGTATGCTATTCTTACAAGATAATGTGCAATAAAAGAACAGTGTGTCTTGACGTGCTGCACTCTCCACTACAACACTTTCAAATTTTTAAATAACTTCGACAAACTTGCTAATACATTTGTATTTGCATTTCTACAAGTTGAACCTTGTGGGTTTCATGTAATCCATCTATCTGTGTTATCACACCTTAAACCTCTCTTATCATCTTTAAGTGCATTGATTATAGAGATTAGAACTGCTATGAATAACTCCAGTGTCAACTCTACTTAAGTAGTTTCATCGCATTTTGACTGGCTGTTGCTGAAGTATAGGTTTTGACAGACAGCTTAAGATGTCTCTGAGCTTTTACCTACTTATTGGCCCCAGACAGCACCCTATGGGGCCAGGTGCATAAAACCATACAGGTTTACAACCCCAGCTTTTATACTCTTGTGATCACTGAAGGACAAAACTAAGTGCACAGTCTCTTATGTCAGATATAGAAATCTATGGGTGCATGAGCTCTGTTTTGTTTGTTTTTTTTTATCTCTATATAAAAAACAGTGCAAGTATGTGAAAACCCTCTGCAATTCAGTTTCACATTAAATAAATGGACATAATTTAGCCATTATAAACTGCTTATATACCTCTGTCTGATCAACTAGTGATCTGTAGCTATGCACTGTAGTTTTATTCCTGTTAAATAAATCTTTGTACCTGTACAATATGTCATCATTATCATTCATCAGAATGATTTCTTTAAAATCACTCTTATTGGAACATACCTTACAAAAACGTTCCTGATAAAAGAAAACTGAAACTGAAGTCAAGATAAACACATGGTAAAAAAAAAGCATTAAGTGCACTAAGTAATTACTAAGAATTGGACATATAACCATGACCTAATTTTTATTCAGAGATCCTTATGCTGCCTGTAATAAAATTATACACATCCTGTAAATGATGTAAAAGATTTTTTATCATTTAAATGGACCCATTAAAAACTACCCATCACATTCCTTCCTAACCGAGTCAAACTGGCATCACTGTTAAAAACTCTACACATATGGTCTAAAATATGCAGGAGGTGCACACATTTTCATCACACTCTGTTTTTAAAAATAGAAGCTTATGTGTGGAAAACTAAATATGCATGGCTTCTGTGAGTTTTCTTTATCTCCAACTTATAAAATTGTTCATTAAATGTGTTTATTTTTACTCAAGTTGCAATTTTTTTTTATGGCTAACTTTTTTGGTTATTTATGCCAATATGGATATTTGATTGATGTTAACATCGCAACTCGGGTGCTGAAAGTAAACAAAATATGTATGCAGTAAAATATGTGTGCTATTAAAAAGAATACTAAATGTTTAGGTCCAAGTCACATGTTCTGCTCTGCTGATCAGAGTTACAATGACAGACTTCAGCATGTCACTATTTAACAAGAACTGCAGATCATAATTTACCTACAAGGTTACTGAGGTCGGTATGGGATGTCTCACAGTCTTGTATTCTAACATTAAATTTAAAACAAAGGAAAATCATATTATATATTATTCTTGCCTATATCATGTACAGCAACTTTACAATGCACTCTATAATTGAATACAAATGATAAATAGGCTGTTAAGGTCTCATTATAATTCTCACACAAAGAGTCCCCACAGCTTCTTTGACACGATAAACAATATTCTGAGCTCGTCTTGCCATCAGCAGACAGCTTAATGGTCTCCAATCATTGTCTCTTTTTGTTTATAGGAATTGACATTACGATGCACAGAGAGGGCTGTGGTATATTTATCGAATCACCCTGCCTCCATTTCCAAATCAATATCTGGATTTATGAGCAAGTCTGCTACATATTTTTACCCTCACCTCCAGACTAGAGGACACTTTAATTGGTGAAATCTATTCCTCTGATTAGACATAATTCACATTGCCCATTGTTTAATTCACTTGTAATTGAAGAGCAGAGTAAAGAGACAGGGCTCTCTAATTAATTAACACTTGGATCCCTCACATGTAGATAAAAATCAATGGCACATTCCTCCATTTATAATTCAGCGACAAAAGTGAAAAAAAAATTGCCGCTCGTCTCTGAAGTGATAACATTTAGTCAGACAAGAAACAGTGACTGCAGTACCAGGCTGCGTGAGCTTGACAAGGAAGATGATTGGATATAAGTCATAAGAGCAACGCTCTACACATTGTTAATTAAAGTTAGATGCATTTGCATAAAAACCCGCCTCCATGTATAACCCTTTTAAGAGCTGTTATTAGCATGTACTGGTGTTTAGAAGTGATCTGATCATACTAGCACCCTTCTGCATTAGCACTGATGACCTTTTATAGTAATAGTAATATTAACACAATTAGCAAAGTCACAGTAAGTAGCCAAAGAGTGATGACTCCATCTGTTATGTAACCCTCACCTTGCACATTGTAGCTAATTGTAGCTAAGCCCTCAGGAGGAGCAGCAGTGAACTGTAAGGGGACTTTGGGGTAGCAGCCATCCTCTGTACTACAGGATCATGTCACTGTGCTGGATTTTCTGCTGGTGACTCTTCTTGCTATCCCTGCATTTCTGCTGCTGAAAAACCATATTGACTTGCCAGTGACCCTGGAGCCAATGTTAGAGATATAAGCAGCTCTGCTTTAAAGTTGCTGAAATCACACAACTCTGCTTCTGCTGCTGTTGTGCATGTGGGTACCGATGACAAACATCATCACAGTAAAAAAAAACCTGAGGAAGGATTTGTCCTGGCTCATGGGTACTCTACACAATTCAGGTAAGCAGCAAAATTTTTGACGTTCACTCGTCCCCCTCCTTCTTTTAAAGGATGTTGGGTTCAGGAGTCCAAGGCAACTCATTATCTAACGGAAAGTCTACTATAGGAGCAGGGATGTCCCTTCTGAAGTGGAGGGAATTCTTCAAGCCTGATTGTCTGCATCAGAATCCAGTTGTTTATCAATGAATATTTGACTTACTTTACATGAATGCAAGGTCTCCACCTCATGGTGCACAGTGAGTCCTAATTATCACTAAGTTATTCAGGTACTGGCCTCCAATGCTGTCAAAAATGCTATATTGGGTATTGATGTGTACACAAGTCTTTCCACCGATCTGATACCATGTAATTAATTTATTAGAAACAGGACCTTGTCACCTCCCAGCACTGTACTGCTTTATGCAACTTAATAGATTTTTACTGCAGCATCCATAATCGCCAAGCAACTTTTGCAACTTTAAACTTTTTTAATTATCCTAATTTTTCAAACCACTCAACCAATAATATGAACTATCATAGATTATCACACCAACTTCAGAGACTAAGAAACTTCCCAAGGAGATTCAAAGACAACATTTTTGCTAACAACTTGACAGGCATCGAAAACACCTGGCTTAAGATTTTTAATAAACTTAATCTATTGATAATTTATACAGGTTTGATTGTCATATTGCATCGAGACTTTAAATCACCTTCAGATGATCCAGAGAGTATTTATGCTAGGAACTAAATGCTCTACCTTAAACTTTAATACCTGGCCTTGCCTGATCCTTTCTGATGTGTTTTTATTCAGAGTTGTACTAAATCACAAGGTTACTCTCTCTGATCAAGAACCAAAAGGCAACTGTCACACTTGGTAGATAAATTTCTGAATAGTTTTAATTCAACAGTAGTGTGTATTACAGATGGCATTGACTCTAGTAGTTACCAGCAAACAGAAAGCACCATGGAAACAAAATGCCACCACTGAACTCACTGTAGGAAGACTGAAGAATAATGGTGCAAATACAAAACTCTAGATTCAGTTTGAATCCAGAGAGAGATGCTTTAGACTTTAAAACTAAAATATGCAAAGAAGCCATCAGACATCAGCAGAAGCAACATGTAAAACACTTGTAAGCAATTTGCTGCTGCTGAGAAGTTTACTTACCCCCCCACGCCTTTACTTGAATAGTATACGATTACTTTTCAGTACTTATTTTGTCTTTTTTAATACACCCCCCCACCACCACCACCACCCGCCCGTTTGCACTCAAACATCACTTGATTAATAAATGCAGTTTCTGTCTCTTTTCTGGGCTAAGGTCCATGAAATCATACAGAATTTATCCTTTAATTAAAAATAACTCAGCTTTTGATATAATTAGTAGAGCTGTCAGTCAATTAAAATTTTTAATCACGATTAATCGCATTAGTGTCCTGAGTTAACGCGTTATTAACGCGTTATTACCGTGAATATTTTACCCTGCCCTTTTA
>JAPZDY010000012.1:24127150-24153579 GCA_029783645.1 Ctenochaetus hawaiiensis | reverse complement strand
CACCTTACTGACAATTGATTAGGACTTTGATTATAATTATTAAATTAATTAATTATCATAGTTCCAAATTGATAGTTGGTGCTTTTATGAGACTGATTAAACGATTGGCTATCATTTCCCTTTCTAAGGGTGGTGCCCTGAGGTAGATTTAATGTAAATTAAATCCCATTATTAACTTAACTGTTATTTACTTTAGATAGCCAATCCAAAATTATTAACCCAACATAGTTGGAGCCCCATGTGACCCAACATGGTGGATCCAGCCTTAATTGACATTACTTTTTATTTATTTGATTTAAAAGCTTTATGTGTCACTCGAGGGGATAAAGAAATATTACATAATATATAAGAGACATGAAATATATAAGAGGCCGTAAAGTGCAACATGACATGCTGTCAGTCACCAAGATCTGATTTTTCCCACATCACACCGTCAGTCCAGGTGACTCCTTGGTTTGTTTGTATGAGACCATTTTGCAGGTGAAGCAGACCAGAACTAACAGCCAACAACAGGTCATTTTTCTCCTTTTTTTCTTTTGCCATTGTCAAAATGTGTTTGTAGTAATTTAACCTGTTGTCACATTAGTTACAGTTACCTGGTTATGTAACACAGTGCTGATGCACTGTTGCTATGGTTACCTGCATAAGCTTTGCCTCCTGATTTGGAATGATGCAAAAACTTTAACAGGAAAAAAAAGCCAGCCAATCAGAAAACAATTCATTTCTAAAACTGTAAAGCTGTAGTAAACATCATGCTCTAAAGGTTAAAACAAATATCTACACCGAAAAATGACAAATGTAACCCTTCAAAAGATTTTTCAAGGTCTCTCCTTGAATTTCAGGTAAATTCTCCCTAATATCAGTTTATGGACCAAAATCTGGAAGGTTTTTCTACCTGCTCTCCCTGTCTGAAATGCCTTCCTAAAAACAACAAAACATTTACTTTTAAGCAGCGAAGTGGGGAGTGAAATACTGAACGTGCAGAGGCAGAGGCCAGAGTTTAACTGTGGCTGGTAATTTTTAACATCCAGCAGTGAAGAGCACAGAGTCTAGCACACTGGTTTTTGCCTTAAATAGAAAGCTCTTCTTTAAAATATAGCTACAGGGGCCTTAAAGGAACTGCAGCCACTATCTTGCTGTGCACACTTACTCCCGAGGCAGGTCCGCCTTGGGAGAACAAAATGCTTTCGGGTCCCATGGAAGCAGCTGCCAAAAACGTTGCATTATTTCTCATCGGTTAGTCGTGGCTGTGCACCTTTTAGGCAGCATGTGGCCGCTCAACTTTTGCACACTTGTTAAGATTCAACCAAGCATATCTCTGATGTGTATTTTTATAGGGGGAGAGACATTTATTTGGCTACTTTCAAATAACATCAAAATTTCCACTTATTTTTTTTTTCTCCATTTTCATGCATTATGGATGTATATGTCTGAGAGATGAATCGTCTGTTTATGCAGTGGTCATGTTGGGAATTTCGGCATCAAAGAGGCCTTTATTTTCTCCAAATTCCAAGGTTACTGCCCCGGTATGTGACCCACATTCTAAATACTTCAAACAATAATGGCTTATGTCAAAGCTCAGATAGAGCTTTGCACTAGGAAAAAAAAAAAAAGACCATGGCTGATATTGAAAATTCACTCCCACTAAGTGTTATTGGTAAAAGCAGGGACAAAATGCTGGCTCTCTGATATTGGGGAGATTAACTCACCCTCTCAGCATCTCTCTGTTTCTCTCCTGCTGTGTGGCTGCTAATAATTAGTGCAGCACGGACATTATGCAGACACCCCAACAGGAGGTGAAGATGAGACCACTTCAGTCTCATTAAATATGTATATTTACCTTTAATTGGGAGAAATCCGTTCACAAGTACACCCCCGCACACACACCCCCAACAACCCCCATCCCCCCTTTGTTCTGTTGTGACTTCAGCATGCACCTGCTTTCAGTGGTTGTATAGAGAGCTGCTGACTGGGTTGAGGCAAATAGACTGTCAACACTCCTCGCGGGGACCCTCCATTAGGCTGTCTCTCTCAGCAGTGTACACCCCCCAGGCTATGAAGCATTTTGCTCTCTTACTGCCGCACATTTCTCTCCTTCTTTGTCCATCTAAAAAAAAAAAGAAAAAAAAGCAGCCCCTTCACCTTATACAGCTCCGTCTCTGTCTTTTTATTCCACTCTACCTTTCCTTTTTTATACAGGTACGATATTTTTCAGCCTGTCCTTTTATTATGTCAATAAACTCAAACGCATTAGAATAGCAAAAGAATTTGTACAACCTAGAAAATATGATTATTATTATTTGACCTCTCTCTGCATCTTGGTAAAATATTTTGAAAGAGCCTTTTGTTCAGTGCAAGATAGGCAACAATGATGAAAGAAAGCAGGCTGCCTCACAGTGCATAGTGGTTGCCAATGTCAGGGTCTGGAGGTGCCAAAAACACACAAAAACAGCAAAAAAAAAAGCAGAAAAGGCATAATTTTGACAGATAAAATTGTGTTTACGTTTTTTGACTTTCCTCTTTTTTTCTTGTATTTTGAATCACTGGATAATTTTCCCTTTTTACGCCCCCAAAATATTCAAATAAATCAAAGAAAAAATATTCTAGGTTGAGCTGGTCCCAGATATGTTCCCAAAGCACAAAATGGTTTCGCCCATAAAAAAGTAATTGTTGCATAGATTCTGTTTTTCTGCTACATGGTTTTCCAGTCAAGAACATACTGTGTCATATGGCAAAACACCAAATTTGTATGTAATTTTGGGACTCTTTCCCTTCAGATGTCATCTGTTATCTGTCCAACTTTTTCATTCTGCACACAAACTACTTGTTCTGTCATGTCTTGTTCCATTTTCTGTCATGCGATCAATGGAATGGTGTGTGGCACTGGTTATCAGTTATTTAAGCTTTACATCTTTTTAACATGGTAAGATGCCTTATGTCATTCAGTCGTATCCCAAACTAGCTAACTTATATTAAGGTTTCAAGTACAAGCTAGTTAGCCTAGTTATCTTTCTTCTATCTTTGCTCCACATTACACAAGGAAAAATAATCTGGCATTATGTGTCACTCTGTAATGTGGCTGTAACCTCACCACTCTGTGTAATTTGAATCTCAACATGGAGTGATGTATGGAGTAACATAAGGAATACCAAAGGGAATCCTCACATAAATAACATCTTGGACTAAGCAGTAGCTGTAATCAAATAGCATTCAGTGCAAGTGCCCTACAATACAGGTAATAAATTAAATTGCAGTATCAGTATATTTAGTTCAATCCAAAAATCCACAGGCTCTGGAGGAGACTAACGAAGGCGGTGCTGTCTACAAAAATAAGTTACTTTAGTTTGACTCAAAGGCATCAGGAGAGAAAAAGGTCTGGAACCACTGACTTAAGAGGATGAATTCAATGTCATACTGACAATCCACTGAAAAAAAGTGATAAAAAATCAAAAATTAATGGTCCATGTGGGAAATACATACATTTGCATAACTTTGAACCTGTTTCAGACCTTTGCATTGCTGTCAGTGGATTTTATTGTACGTAGTTTCTTTTAGCTCACATTGAACTGTGATTAAACTCACGTAAATGCAAATAAGAAAATACCTAGCAAACTCTAAGCTGTTGAATAATAGTTCAATTTAAGACGTCCTGTTCAGTTTTAAAACACAGTGGCAAAATGGGAGTTGACATCACCTGGCTGTTGGCTGAATGTCCTTCCTGGACGTCCTAGCAACGATGAAGTATGACCTACGAACGGGCCTATTCAGCTGTTCTGCTAAAGTTTATGTACACACTGTGCATTCTGCTGCTTTATGCATCCTTTCTTTTTCTTTCAGCTGCTCCCTGGACTGGCAATTAGGAATGCACAGGCCTGTGCATCCCCAGTGGCTTGAAAACCTCGCAGGGCTCAGTGTCTCGCCCAAGGAGACTTCGACATGTGGACGATGGGGGAGGAGGAGAAAGAAAGTGAAGGATGGGGATTGAACCACAAACCCTATGCTCAGTAGAAGACCCGATCTGTCTCCTAAGCCATGGATGCCCCTGGCAATTTACATCCTGAGAACTGAAAATAATAAGTAAACAAAGTCTAAAAATAATAACCAGTGTTGTCTCACACAGGACACACTGCGATCTCCTGGGTGAAAGTCCTGTGCTCACTCAGCCACCACGACTTCTTACATAAACTGACTGTCACTATTTATACTACATCACCAGAAGTCAAACTTCACCTGAGAGCAATCAAAGACAGCCTGGATTAAGACTTTTGACTCCTACAAACATCACAGGATTAAAACTATGAGACTGAAATATAACATAAATATAGATAATTAAACTGCAAAATAATGTTTTTTGTATTTTATAAATGGATGTTGAGTAGAAAGACTCTTTATACAGGACGCTTAAGACATATAAATGTCTTGTCGCAACCATTTCACAACTAAATTGTTAGAAAATGTTATTTGTTCACAATAAATCTGCATGCACTGGCTTTGTTCTGTTGTTTAAAGCAAATATACGATCATAATTTGTTGGCTTGTAGAAGAGACATTGACATTAAGTTTAATTGACAAAAGACAAATTTTGACCGGAGACACAATGTCACAACCCCAACAGACTTTGCTGGGTGGTGGAAGCCCTAACCTCAAAGGGAGGTTAAGGCTGATCTTTTATCAGCTTTACACAAATGCATTAACATGCATTTTTGGTTACTCGTGTTGTAATCAGACAGTGCTTGACCACAAGAAAGTACAAATTTTCGTGCATCCAAGAAACACCCAGGAAGGATTGTGATCCGTTTAGCCAAAACACCTCCAGAAGTTTTCAGGGAGACACACACGCACAAGTTTAAAGGTAACTGCATTTTTTTAATCCAGGTACAACAACTTAATGGGCAAAATAAAGTATACACATGAAAAAATAGGTATCCAATGGCCACCACTTAAGCTGGTCTCTCATGGGTAACCCAGAAATAAATCATAACTTTGATGGCGCATGTGTAGATGTGACACACTGACTTCATCCATAAAAGTCTTCATCAGTATTGTCCTCCACCAGTCCTGCCTGTGTTCCTGCATACATATTGAAGTTGAACTGAGGGCTGAAATAAAAACAGCTGCATTAAACAGCCTTCTCTTCTACTTGTGTCTTTGGCGTTCCAGAACAAAAGTCCTAACAGCAGCATAGCTTCACTGATGACTATTATCTTTGTTTGTTTGTTTGCTTGTTTGTTTGTTTGTTTGTTTGGAGCAGGATCCATATGACTGAGAGGAACATTTAAAGAAGAGAAAGAAGAAGAGATGAAAATGCTGAACAGAGTGAACAGATCTCATTGGACTGGAGACAAATATTGCAACCAGGTGTAAAAATGATCCGGTTAAATCATATCTAGATACAATCTGGAAGCTGTATGTGTTTAAATGTGAGGTGTGAAGTTGGAATAAAAGACCCAGTTTTCAAATCTGTAAAGCCATGCTGCAGCTTTTTGTGCTGTTACTTGGTTATAGATCACATTTGCAGCCGTAACAAAAACAAATATCGATAATGAATGCCCAGGTAGAAAGCTCCTACATCTTGGTTGTTAATCAATATCTTTATGCCCAGAGCCCAACAACACATAGCACTGCAATTGTTTCTGACTTTTATCAGTCATATGTAATGAGCCATCAGCAAAGCTCACATGGACTTTCAACAACAACAAAAGCGCATCTCATAAATTAGCCACTTAAAACAGCTGAACAACTCAAAGCTTCGAATGGAAGACTTCCTGTGATGCTACCTCACATCTGTCTGCCTTTTATTGTCAAGTACTTTTCTGGTTGTGGAGCCCAAAGCAAAGACCACTTTTACCCACTCAACTGTGACACAGAAGAAATGAATCAGATAATAAAAAATGCAAACAATAAAAAACACATCAGTTGTGAGTGTAGGTATGCTACGGTAAAACATGCTACCAGAAAAGGCTCTAGATAGTTATTTAATTGAAAACAAAAACATCGCTTTCTTTTTATTCTTTCTTTCTTCTTAAAAATAAATATCCAAGGTGCACATCTGAGCTTACAGGCTGGATTTGCTCTAACACTCTCATGGCTAACGAGAGAACCGGGCAACAAAAGGACAGTGAAATCAGACATCTGTATTTTCCTGCCTTAAAGCTGCCTACCTGAAGCTTTTGATGGATCGGCTCAAGAATTTCCAAGGATTCTTTTTGATTATTCAGCCGCAGACAGAGGAGGAAGCCATCAGATCTGACAGTCCCAACAGCACGGAGGAGCTGCTCAAAACACTGGGAGCTGCAGGTCGTACTCAGGTGTGCCAACTGTGAAGGCAAAAGAGGCAAAAAGATAAGCAAATTCAATTCAACCACAGTCCCCTTTATTAAAATCCAATCTCTCATCAAGCTTATTTAGCTTTTATAATCAGCAAATCATTGATTAAACACTTGTCTTTATTCTATCTACTCTCATTTAAAGACTCAGGAAAAAAGACTTTATTGCTTTTAGATGGTTATGTCAAAAAGAAAATCTAGATGGAAGCACAAAAATCCTCAGGGAGTTTTCTCACAGCCACTCAAAACACAGCCTCATTTCATGTGGGAAATATGATGAAGCTAGTGTTATCTTTCAAATAAATGCATTAATTAAAAACCTAAAATAGAAAGAGGTGGCAACCTCACTGATGTTTTCTTTTCAAGGAGAGCAGCGTAGTTTGAGGTTGAGTCTGTGTCTGTTGCCGGGTTTATTGTTCCTCCAGTGTGAAATGCTGTGAGCCTTATTTGGATTTATGTCAACAATCAGGATAAGAGCTTCATTTTATGGCCAAAATGCCCAGACTTTATATAACCCAATAAATCAACATAATTGACTGAAAAAGCAGCTGCCCTGCCGTACCATGAAGTCCTTCTTCATTTCCTTATTTCCCTATTTCACTTCCTGTCTTGTGTCCTGTCATATCTCCCTCCTGTCTTCATAGACAGAGTGCTGTCTGTTTTTCTGATTTGTGAGGCAGCGCACGTCCAACAAGAGGTGGGTCTGACTGAAATGACTCCTGAAATATCAATCACCGCAAATTATATCTTTGGTAGTGCTGATTCCCTCTTTTGGGCTAATGAAGTTATATGCCCCTGCACAACTACTAAGACGCCTGCTAATGTCTTTTAATTTGCAAAGATAATTACAACAAGGTTCCACTTGAAAATCCATACATGCCAGCAAAGGAAGCCAAAATCGAACAATCCACAGGGGTAATTATTTCTCCCTCAGACTTTCTAATGTACAGATACATCTCAAGGGGCTAATGACTCTGATCAAATGGTTCTTGCAATAATGAAGCAGTCAGGGTTGACATGACATGTGTACAGGACATGAAATAGGATATGATATTCAAAATGCAAGCATTTGCATACAACTACTTATGAATACTGATGCGCTTAGCACTGCTTCTATTCAGCGCCTTGTTTAGCAAATACCAGCATTTGCATTTGGTGCCTAAAGGTGCTGGAAAAACCAGGCTAGGCTATGCCCCAACATTATACAATCTGCAATAAGCCAGTGTAGCGCAGGCTGCTGAGAACAGAACAGGATGAGCGTGTTGGTATCTTAAGGTTAAAGACGGGTGTGCATATGCAGGCTCACTCGCATGCATGCAAGGCGAGTGAGAGGCAAATAAAGAGAAGCAGAGCTGAAGTAGACTTAGTGGCAAGGAGAGTCCAGACATAATGAGTTTAATAACGTACAATGTTCATTAAAACATAGCTCACAGCCTCTCCGGAGGTGTCGTTCCTGTCAGATTAGTGGTGCTGAGATATGGCTGGTGCTGAGCGGAAGCAGCCCATATGGTCTGTCTGCTTGACAACACTGTGACCCACAACAGATGTGCTGTTTTTCTCTCCCCTGATGTTAAGATCAGCCTCTTTGTCACACCTGTGTTTTCTCCCAAGCCACAAAATAACAGTCAACAAAGGAGACTGTTGATTTGCCCTCTGAGTCAACTAAGGATTCTGGGCAGAAACAAAAAAAAAAGAAAAAAAAGAGAGACTCAATAAGGAAGACTTATGCTTTCTTATGTCTAATATTAGAAAAGCAGTAAACTAAAGGATAAAGATAACTTATCCCTGCATGCTGCCATGTTTGAAATGTTCTGGAAACCAGGATGACTATTAGCAACTCTGTCTGCCAGAAATTACATTCATATACCACTAATGTGTTTTGCCAAATGTGTTTTGAGAGAAATTTAATTGCTGTCTGAATTATATTCAGGGGTAATGTATTTTTCCAGGCCAAGAAATGCTATGTTCTTGCTTGGTACATTTGCTATGCATGGCTCTGGAACACAAGGCCAGGAGTTGCCTCTGAAGCTCCAAACGCGGTTAGGTTTGGGCCACAAAAGCATGATGGATAAGGTTAGAGGAAGGGTTAGTGTTTGTTTAAATCTCAGTAAACACATTCTGTCTTGTCTTTCAGGCCAGTGTTAATGTTTTCAGTCATTAAAGTTAAAGAAAGTAGAAGTAAATAAATTACTATTTAAGTTTTCGTTGATTTGGCAATGCCTGTAGTCAAAGGTGGTATTGCTAACAATGTCTTCAGTGTCTCATAATGTAAATCCCAGAGTTCCTTTTGAAATAACATGTGTATCAATTACTGGGGGGTGAAAATGTGCTTTGAGCAGCTATTTTGGCAAAACTACATCAGGTGAAAATGAGCAAGTATTTTTTCTCCTATTTGTTAAGTCATAATGAAAACATGATGCCTTTCTTACAAATCCCTGGAGGTAAACAATTACTTTCATCCTCAAAAAGCCCAAGATTGGCTGTTCCTCTTTTCCACTACACACATCATTAAGTCACATATGCATAATATAATGTCAATATGGTATTATGCATAGGTTTTTCTGACATGTATCCAGTAGTCTAAATGCATTTGCCTCTTTCTGTGTATCCCTTTATACATTTGCAGACCACATGAATCCATCCTGGGAAATTTCAGACTCACCTTTGCAAGTATAGCAACATAAATGCTTGTCTTCGATTTTTAAACTTGGGTTTGATATGAAAAAAACTTTCAAGTATCTTTCCAAACACATTTTAAAGTTTGTAAAATACTATGATATTATTAATGTACATTGAAAAAAGTTCAGCCACAGGATCCATGTTTGAGACTCAAGTATAAAAGAGGGAATGGGATGAGGAATCAGTTGTGCACCAAAATCAGTGACTATAGCAGATGTATCACATATAGTAACGTATGTGAAAGCAGCATCTTTTATTTATGTTGTCTGCTAACTTGTTAGCTGGAAACTGGCAGTGGCTGACACATTGTTAACATTTGTGTTAATACAAACTGTCACTTTCTGTATTGACTTGTCAGCTTTCTGCTGGATATGTCAAGTTTCTTTGCCTATGATTGGCTTTTGAACTAGAGACATTACAAATCATCTGTGTTACATTTGAATTTAAGATTTTAAGGAAATGTCCTCTTCACAATAGAGGAGTAAGAAAACACTCTCTAGTGACAAAATTTGCACAGATCAAAGTCAGTATAGTCAAGATCTGACATTTTAGTGGACATAAACATAAGAAAAAACACATTTCTGAGTTGAGGGGATCTTCAAGGATTTTAGCCTTAACCAACAAAGACAGTTAACATGGCTTTGTTACCGCAGACAAGGGGGCGTTATAAGGAAAACAAATATATTTCTAGTTCATCCATTTAAAAATGTGTTTATTTAAGTTCAGTATGAACATTCTGACTTTGCAAATTGGCTCATAAAAAATGTTTTCTTCGCATAGTGATAAAAGCTGTAATTCAAACAGCATTCTGTTCAAAACATGTATTTGCTGTTGCAAACCAGCACTATATGTGTGTAATTTCTCGGAGACACAGTTGCTATTTGGAAATGTTCTCTTGTTGTCCAGATGGTTTGCCTTCCAACAAAAAAAAAAAAAAAAATCTTCCTTTTGTCACCAAGACGAATTATGGGGAGTTTCTGCAGCAATCATAGAGTTATCCAGCCACTTCTGCCAACACTATATGAAGAATGCACCTGATAAGCTGTCTCTAAATTCAGCTGGGTGGAAAGCAATTTCTTCTGAACATGCTAAGCGTCAATGATCAAGTTCAATATTGACACTCCCATGACAAATGCCACTCTGCTTACTGGCAGTCATGAAGCTTGAATATTGGGTCATGTAGCATAATACATATAAATGCTGCAATTTATTATTAAAGCTTCCATCAGGGAGTATCATCCATTCCTTCATATGTGTGTGTGTGTGTCGCAGGCATCAAGGAAAATGTGACATATGTGGAGCATGACACACAACAGAGATACGAGAGGAAATATTCCTCAGAGGTGTAGATTTCAGCTCAAACACTGAGTGCTGCTGGTCTGTAATACATGTCTACTTTTTATGGATATAAGTGTCTATCTTAAGTAGCAGCTGTCTGCTTTTGCTAATCCTTCAGCTTGATTTAAATGTCAATACCTCCTTCATATGAGCACAAGCATAAATCTGTACGGCTAGAGTGGGTGGTTGTGAAATCACGGGGGGCAAGAGGTGAATGGATCGAGACAGCCGCTCGCTGTAGCAGAGGATGCTGCGATAGACCAGCGGCAGTAACAGCGAGTCTCATACACTTTAATGCACATCCCCTGTTGAAATGCCATCTGGAAGAAGCAGGGTGCCTATGGATTAATCACCTGAAGGTTCATTCCTATCCTCAATTACATACCCGATGCACTCGCATCCTTGGTGGTCCCTCGACTGATGGAACCTTGAACTACTTGTCTGTGTTTTTTTGAGCTTGATGCCGACTGCCTGAGAGGCCTGCCAGCATTGTTTTTTCTGTAAAAAGAGGGGAGATAGAAACTGGGACGGTTAATGGATGACCCAGGGAGCACATAGATAAATTAATGTGAAGGGAGGAGGGAGCACCGGGGAGGATGCCACTCTATTGGGGTGTTGTCTTGTGAAGCAGCCAGAGGGTTGAGATTTATGATGTGTTGTTGGAAGCGTGCAGATAAATGGCTGCTGCCCCGTGTATGTGGGACATACTTGTTGAGCTGGCTCAAATTCAACAGAGAGAACTACAAACACACGGGTGCTCTCCTATCGCTGGGAGACTCATTTCCTCATTGCACTGCAGTGTTTTCTTCTTCCTGAAGCAGACACAGGTGGTCTGTTGTTTGAGGAGGGAGTAGAAGTTAGCTGTGTTTGTTTGAAGTTGTTTTCCAGTAAAGTATCCCTCTTAACATATTCTCCTCCCTCAGTCTGATGTGCCAAGTTTAAAGCTGTCTGCTAGATCTTGTAAGGATTACCAGTCGCTATGCAACAATAAAAGTAAGGAATAAAAAGCAATTAGTGCATTTTTTTTGAGAAGTGACATACTATAGAATGGT
Source organism: Ctenochaetus hawaiiensis (assembly GCA_029783645.1). Lineage (NCBI taxonomy): Eukaryota > Metazoa > Chordata > Actinopteri > Acanthuriformes > Acanthuridae > Ctenochaetus > Ctenochaetus hawaiiensis. Next base: position 24,142,184 of record JAPZDY010000012.1, on the reverse strand, counting down.
TTCTAAATCAATAACCTTGTTAAATGAGCAGCGGCAGCACAGTTGCACCTCACTGGGCTCGAAATTAGCAATTGGTGGCACAACCACTACGGAGCAAATGGGGGAAAAAAATTCTATCTGTGCCCTGGCATAAATTATCAGTGTCATGTTGTGGATGAACATGAGGATTACACGTGGAGCAGATGTAAATTTGCAGGAAAAAAAATGCCTTCAAAACATGTTTGTTGTCGCAGACCTTTTAAATTTTCTGCCTGTGGATAAAATCAAATACACAAGTTGAAATGTCACACAAAGGGGGAGCTCTGGTGGCCCAGTGGTCTCAGGCACGAACTCTGTGTGGCCATGTAACTGCAAAATCCTGGGCATGAATCCAGCTAAGAAACTTTAACACGGGTCATTTCCCTCTCTCTCTCCCCCTATTGCAATTTGAGCTCATGATAATAAGGGCTAAAATACAATGAAATGTTATCGAAATATGAATATTACTAATGAAATATATATCACAATAAGATATCTTCCTGTGCCTTTGTTTACAGGATAACAAAAGGATGTGAAAGATGTGCTCACATTGTTTGCTAACTGAAAAAATCTGTTTTCTTACAAGCTGGGTCTATTTTTCATCGATTTGGTCATCATTCCAGGTTAAATGCTGAGATCTCAGAAAACAGCCCAGACCAATACTGGATGACTGTGCACCTCATGATTTACGTCCAATGACAACAAGCCCTGCCAATGCAGGAAGTGGTTCGCCCATAAGTAGCAGAGCAGAAAATTGAATGGGGAGTTTGGGGTTGTGGATAACTGTGTAGCATCAGACTTTCTTGGAGGAGACTGGAGTCGGAAACCTGCAATTTTCACTTTATTATTAACACATATCCTGATCTTTCCCTCACCAAATATCCTGACCATAACCATGTGTTTAATTTGCAAACCTTAACATTCTAAATTTTCTATTACTGCAATTTTTCCCTAAACCACAACCTGTCCTATTTGCTATGAACGTTGTTGTCTGTGCGTTGCAGACAGTGAAAATCTTTAAAAAAAATGATGAGAATAAAAAAGACATTGCCACTGTCTTTAACCTGGAGTTTGGCAGAATTGTCCGATATCAATTCACTCCCTCAGTAATAGTGTTGGTACATTGTATAGAAGAAGCAGAGCTGGAAGATTCTCCTGGTCTAAATATTTCATTCATCCATTCAAGACTCACATTATCTGCAAAATGTACTTATTTTAAATTCATTTAACCTGAAAACCAATACTTATATTTGGTGGCTTACCTCGACTTCAGAGCCTCGAATGGACTCACTGCTGCCACTTGTGGCTGATGGTGGAAAAACCTCACTTTACAGCTGCATTTCCGCCCTCATCAGCCGAAACACATTAAATCTTGGCACGAGGACAGACTTGCACTGACAAACTCAAGTGTGTGAACAGGCAAAGGTTACATTTGTGTTTCATCTGCACTGATTACAACAGTATGTTTTTGTTTACAAGAGAATGTTTACCTGCCCAAGGACAGCGGATGCAAATCAACTGCTAGCTAACTCTGGTGCAATTACTTCTAATTGTGCACTGTCCCTGTAAAACTAAAAGATGAAAAAAAAGGAAAGAGTCTTGCTTTAGCAAATGTATGTGTGGTTTACCTCCATACTTCCAATAAAAAGCAGCACAGGTGCTTAGTGGGAAGCTGCATAAAGGACCGTACTTCATGAAATAGAAGAGGCAGTGCCAAACAAGGCCAATGTTAGCAACCTGAACTCAAGATAAACAGAAGGTCAACATTAAACTGTTTCCCAAACTACCTGTTGTCAACATACACCAGAGTTTTCTAACTGACACCTTAGTTCAACTCTGACCAACCTTTCTTGACTCTTCATCAATAGGAGTCTTTCTCTGTGGCAATCTGTTTGATGATGGGGGACGGTTATTGATGAACTAAGGCCAATGACAGGCAAAAACCGTTTAAGTGCATGTAGTAATGATTGTCGTAGTTGCCCCAAAGGATTACTATGCAGCTATTACAGCCATGTGGTGTTTCCACTTCTGAGGAGATCCACTGCAACAGTTACAAAACTTTTGATAGAAACAAACAAGTCACTTGCACACCAGAACTTAAAAACGATCTCCTTTTTAATGTGTGCTGAGTTTCTATTTTACCTCCAAATAAAGTAATTATAAGCCGTTCATATTGTTAGCTTGTTACTGAGTACACATTTCAAAACAAATAAAAGCAAATGTCTAGAGGTATAAATTAAAACTACTTAAAACAAACATTATTTTTTTTACTTGTGATTAAGGAGTACAAATGATTAATGATAAATTAAAATTACATTGCTATGCAAAAAAAACTTTAGTATTTAAATCAGCAGATTAAAAAGAGGAGATAAAAACAAGTAAAGCAGAAATAGCCTGACAGCAGCAGACGATGCTGCAGAAAGCCTTGCAGGGTATGTTGGAAGGCGGGCAGGTATAACAGACATCAGGTAAAGATGAAGCGGGGAAAAAAATGACAAGATAAGTATAGAGCAGAGAGCTTTCTGTAGCTGTCAGCAGCAGCAGCCTGAGATACAATGTACTCTATTAGCAGAGCAGCTTTAAATCAAGGAGTGTACAATTGTGAATAAAAATCTAAGAAGAGAAAGTAGATCAAATCAGGCATGCAGAGATGGAGAGCTGCAGCATGATGAGATTTTAACATGAATGACGTCTCAATCAATGTCTGTTGCCGCCTTCCTGATCCGCTGTTCCATAGGAGCCTCTGTGGAAGCTCATCTAGTCTAAGTCCACTAATTAAACTATGATTAGGTTCCACTAATCAAACTCCTTCGAAATTCCTAGATGTTCAGCAAAGTCAATTACATCATATCTATGAATTTGATTTTCTCATTACATTTTGTCCCCCTTGCAGTTTTTAAATTAAAGCGAGAGCCGAGCGCATTGAGTCGGGCTTAATCAAGTGGGAACTACCAAATCCCTGTGATTCTGCAGTAGGCAGTGGCCCTGAGCCACTCAGCCTATTGCTATGAGCCAAGGCTCCATCATGCTTATAAGCGCTGTGTCATGTCTGTATTACAGCTGATGGAAGTATTAGCACCGCTCTGAATTTGCCCCCACTGTCAGATTAATGAAGTAGGTAAGGTCCAATCCACAAACAAGTGCAAAACAAAGAAAGAAAAAACAAGGCGGAAAGACATCTCAGTGCTCTCCACAAGCAGAATGTTTCTTCAGCAGCACAGAGCTGTATTAATGATTTAAACTTGCATCTGTAGATGCACATCAGCTGTCAGCTGTCAGGAAGTGAAAGCCTGGATTGGCTCACAGGGCTTGATGAGAGACTGTAGTAGCTGGGTGTTCTGGGACAGAGAATGGAGGCAAGCATGGAGACCAGCTGTCGCACTAACTGCCGGCACCACAGTGCATGGCAATAGGAGGCCCGGAGCACAGAAGGATGCTGTGACAAGAGCAGGAAGGAATCCAGTGTCTCAGCCGCTGTGCTCAGCGTTCCCTGAGTCCTCTCTGCTCAGGATATTTTATATCCGCTTTCGCAAAAGCCTCAAATCGATAAGGTTTTTCGATCTTGCTTTATCAGAACAGACCTAAGAGGGCTTTTCCTCGATCATAATTTTAGGCACTTCAAAAGATAGGGGAGGAGCTCTTTCCTCACATTTTCTCAATAACTGTGCCAAAGCACAGTCGGTTTGATGTGCACTCACTCAGCTTGTCAAAGGGTTATGAGCTGCATGCCCTACATTCTGTGCTTGAACTTCATCAGGCATAAAGGCAAGGCCAGTCATATTCTGTTAGTGAAATGTGTGCATCATAAAGGATGTCTTTACACAGTGCATGACAATAAACACTGCATTCACACCGCAATAAAAAGTGTCCTCAATTTAGATGTTTTTTTCTCTGATATGACACTGATCTAATCATTTTTTTCTAGGTGTGCAAACAGTAAAACTGCATTGGGGTTTCATCGTATTGAAGGTTATTTAGCTTTCACTTAAAATATGAGTTTTTCTAAAAGTTACATATTCATTTTAAACATTTATCTGGATGCAAAGACAAAAATCAATGCACAAGGATTACTTGCAACTACCACAGCTCTGACAATCTGCTAGTGTCTTTAAATTGATAGAATAAAAAGGAGAAATTAAAAACTGCTGTGCCAATTATTTGCCAAGTATTTTTTAATGAGATTTTCATACATATTTTATAATCAAAACAAATTGAGCACTAGGCAGTCTGGTTTATTTTAAATAATGAAAATAATGAGTTTTTTGATAAACTTTGGTTAAAAATCAGGTGTCTGTGGCATGCAGTCTCCATGTACTGTCACCTGTATTTACATCACCATCTATGATGATAAGCTAACTTCACATTATTCACCAGAGGAAACTGTCATATACACAGATGGAGAAAAGTCAAAAAACTGCCTTGATTAGTATCTGGGGTTGTCTCACTTTAGTCAAAGGTTTAAGGTAACTAAAAAAATGTTGAACAAGTAGGAGATGTAAAAATACAAAAATGACATTTTCTGTATGTCATCCTCTTCACGTTGCTGTCAGTTCATATTGGTATCAGATACATCCCAGAATAGACTGGAACAGCGATCCAAGAACATCAGATAAAAGCAGCCATTCAGAATTGAGCATGAAGGTCCGTGGTAGCCAAAGACACCCACTTAGCCACATAAAAATTCACAGTTTTATTCCATTGAGCCTCTGTGCTCATGTTGCAGAGAGCCCCCCTCCAATACTGCCACTTGTTAAGAGGAAGGGAGATGGATAGTATGGCAGATCTTTGACATAGCCCAGCAGAGGCTTTGCTGGAAGTGAACTGAGATAAAAGGTAAACTGGGAAGCTCGACCATATCATGTGTGTACGTGGGCATTGGTAAACCAGTAACATCTTGCCTCACCAATAGGGGTTCTATGTGGTCAAAACAAACTGACATCCGTTACAGTACTTACTATTAGTTTCAACCTTTGTTATTGATACAAAGTTAAACAATGATTAACATTGTTCGCATAAAACAACAGCTATAATTACATTATTCTAGCATTAAAAACTGCTCTCATTGTTGTTTACTTTTGTCTATTTAAATTGATATTAAATTGACAATTGTCTCTGCTGTTGCCATTATGTTCCTGGTTTCTGACTTGTTCAAAAAGTAGAAAAGGACAGACTTTGGTACTGCTGTTGGATTTGTAACAAAAGAAATGCTAAATTAGACAAAAGGGAATAACATTTTGCAGGTAAGTTTTTTTTTACAGTATTTTAGTGCTGTAAACACACAATAAGTAGGCCAATCTGTTTTTAGCTAACATAAAGTGAGCAGACTGTCTTATTTAGCAGTTGGTCTTTATAATTGAACTTACAGTTTGCCTCTTACTTAAGCAGACTTAAATGCATTAGGAAGTGTGCTTTTCCTGTGTTATGATGGCAGCTGCAATGATGCATTGCTCAAATAAATGGCAGCAACTAATGTGGTGCACACACACACACAGACACACACACACAGATACACACTGTTCAATAATGTTCCAAAAAACGATGTTTAGTTATTTGCATCAATACAAATGACCACTGAAACTTTTCAGAATACTGCTGCAGTGTGGTTCAATTGACTGTTCATGAGTATGAGGAGTAAAGTTTAACAGTCATTTCTTAGAACATAAGTCTCTAAAAAGGCAAAACTGCCAACAGAGCTTCAAAATTTTAGATGGATGGAAGAAGCACCTGAGTGACTGTATGTGAGGTTTGTTTTTTACAGCTGACACATATAGAGAGTTCTCATACAGTTTCAGTTGTTGCTATAAATAAGGCTCTATATGCTACAGATGTACAGGGCTTTACGGAGCTTTGAGGAACAATGTGCATTTAGAAGATAGATCATACAGATCTATTAGTTTGAGAAATAATTTCCAAATACATGATAGCTTTCTGGAATGCCAGCTGACCACAGTCTCTATTGTTTGTGAGCAAGAAAACTGGACCTTTTCTCAGTCTCCTTACAAGCCAGGTCAGTGTTTGGAAGTCATATAGTGGGTTGGACGGTCACCTTAAATCAACCCAGGGTTTAAAACACCAATTTGTGTCTCTGACAGAAGGGCTGTCCTCGTCATAAGACACCTATCCACAGTGCTCCTATTCAAGACCACTTGGATTTGTAAATTATAGCATTTCTGCTTAAACTGTTTTGGCTTAAGCCGCTGTAGGTAGGTATATATTACTTTCAATGGCATTGCAAATCACAGGAAATAGCTGCCTTAGAGAATATGTGAAAGAAAAAGGTTAAAGCTTCAGTTCTTTCAGTGGGATTAACAGCTAATTTCAGCCTCCACTTTAATATTTTTTTCACCTTATTTTGATGCTGGAGAGAAATTGAGATTGAATAAAAATATGCAACCTGCTGGTAAATGTTTTTCAGGAAAAAAAAAGATTTATGACATTATATGGTTTACTGAAATAAATGTGATTTTATGTGACTTTAATATCTGCAAAACAACTTTTTACAACCCGCACCGCTTCTCAGGGTGGAGGTGGAAACACCTCTCTACACATATTGGATTTCATCTTGCATTCCTCCATAAATATTTTGTGACATAACTTCATCAAAACATGTGAGTTAGAAACTGAATGGCTATGGTTCCCCAAATAACCTTGGGATGCTAATGTGAAAAAACCTCAGAGCCTGAGCTGCTTTATTATTTTTGCAAGGATCTGAAAATGAGCACTGTGCTCTTATCTAATCTGCTCTGATGCAGGATCTTTTCTTCTGAAAATTAGCCCTCAGATATCCTCTCGGCACCATTGTCGATCCGTTGTTGTTGATCTCAGCATGTTTTTGATACACATAGCAAAGCACAATAACCCCCGTGTGTGAAGCCCAAACAGAAATTTACCCCATAACTGCCATTAGCTCGTATTTGAGCAGCCCTTGTGTTACTAAATCAGTCTTTGATATAGTTGGGTCACTAAAAAAATGCTTGCTTCCCCATAAGTTGGATCTTATTAATATGAATAGTAATAATCTTCTGAATTGCGGCATGTTTGTCATCTTCTTCTACTTCAAGGGCATCACAGTGTTATTGGGACCCAAATTAGAAAACTTTGACTTGATTGCTCTGCAGCCAAACTTGCTATGATGAGCGGAAAGCATTATCGAGTGTGCCTTATATAACAAGATTGAAAGATTTAAAAAAAAAACATTTTTTCCAGTCCCACACTTTCTGGATGGGTCCTCTCATATTTTAATAGGTTATTGCTTAGACTGGGTGATGTGAGGCGATCTGCATTGCAACAGTGAGCAATAAAAACCAAGGGCGTTTGAGTTTTGTAAGGTGTCACAAAAGTAATCAATGCAAACACTGTTTCAGAGGGGGGATATACAAGGTTAGCCATGGCTGGAGGAGAGCAGTGATGCTGCCTGTCAACTTTATGATGCAGTCCCACAGGGGTCACACACTGATGTAATATGAACAAGCAGGTGAATGACAGCAAGAAAGTAAGAAAAAAAAATGGTGTCAACTGTCCGCTGCTGTCAGAGTGAGATTTTTGTGAAAGTTGACCTCGGCTGTTGTATGACCTCGGCTGTTGAGCAGTGAGCCGTGATTTGCACTAAAAAGACACGCTTCTGTTTGAAGCGCAGGGATAGTAGAAAAGGCTCATGCTTTAACTGTAGGTTAAGGTTTCAAACATGAATCCAGTTCACCCAGCAGCCCACAGTTCTCGTGTTGCTGTGCACCCTGACTCTAAATGCAATTTCACCTCACCAGCCTTGAATTTTTAATACAGTGGGCCTACCTTTGTCCTTTTGGGAAGCAAAGTAGTCAACTGTGCGGAATTTGCTCTGGCACTCAAAGAGCACTTTGTCCTCGATTTCAAACAGATTGTCTTTTTCTATCCTCAAAATTGAGAGTTTCATTTCAAAATGTGGTTTTGAAAATGGTCAATTGGCACACTTTGTGATATTTGTCCATTATAAGACGGATAATTCTTCTGTGGAGAGCTGCAGCCTGTTGGTGGGCTTTTACATCTTTGAATAGAGTTACTATTGATACCAAAAATTGTTTGTATGCCTGCCAATCACTGGAAAGACAGGACGTGTAATAAGAGCCTGATGACAGATATATTCAACAGAGCAGGTGCATTTTATACTGTGCGTCTGTTAAACTTCTACGGCTTTATTAATTATTTTTACCACAGTAGGATTATTTCCTTATAGCCTTGTCTAAGTTCATTTACATACAAAAGAACCAGTCCCCTGAGAAACAGTAGCAACAAGCTGTTATTATTGTACAAGCACAGCCATAACGTCAACTCTCTGTTCAGGAGCTCTAAAGCACCGAGCCCTATTGCTTTGTGCGTCATGTCCTGCATCACAGCATATACAACAAAAAAACTCAAAGCCAATTTCATAGGTGTCTATCACAGTTTGAATATTTCCACTAGCAGCTCTGCAGTTTCCTAAATTTGCATGGCAGCAGGTCATGGAAAAGCAGGGGGAAGGAGAGCCCAAGGAGAGATACAGGACAGACAAGAGAGGGCTTCATGTTTGCGTTTCTCCACCAACGATGCATGACCTCTCTTTCACACCCTGCTGATTGTTTACCGGGCTTACATGCACATACTTGAACAGTGATGATCTTGGCTGCCACATGGAGTACTTTCACTGCCCTCCAGTGGCTCTCTAATAATAGTACGACTCAGTGTCACCCACCACAAACACACAAACACACAAACACACATATACACACATACTCCAGCATGCCACCGCCCTAACCATTTCTATCAATGCTTGCTTGCACAAATGTTCCTGGCACTGAAATGTCAAGATTCACAAAGATAATCCAATAAATTTCTTCATATTCCACAGCCATCATCATTTCAGTTTATCTCATTTGGCATCCCTAAGGCAGCACATAAATGACTTTCAATGCAATTATGGAAGTAACCAATTACAGCTCTTGTAATTTTATCATACAGTGAACAAATAAGCAGCACAGCCCTCCATTTATTACTTGAAACTGTGTTTTTAGGACTCAATTGAATGTGGGGAGAGATCTCAGCAAAACAAAACCAGATGTGGTTTGGAGGGTTTTCTCCAAGCCAAACCGTGAGGAATGCACTGCTCCGGCAAGGTTTTGTGTTAGAGTCCGTGTGGTGAGGAGCTGGGGTGAGAGGTCGAGGAGTTCATTATTGTGATGGGTCGACATGAAGAGTGGCTCAGTCGTGAGGTCACACACCACGCCAGGCGAGGCTGGAGGGCTGGAGCAGCAGGGTGTGCTGTGGTGGTGCGTGTGTGCGATGTTTGTGTGTGCATGTGTGTGTTTGTCTGGGGGTTGGGGGTGAGATGGGACAGACAGCAGGGGGCGTTATTGTGTTGCGTGTGTTGAGTCCTCTGTCATCTTAGGTTGACATGATTAGCTCTCTGTCCTCTGTAGCTTGTTTGTTCTAATTTGGCGTCTGAATTGCACCGAGGTTTTCAATCTGCCTGCAGAGGAATTGAGCCAGACATTCAGAGATTTAGCATCTCTAGACAAAGAACAGACAATCCTTCAGGGAAAAAAGTTCTTTGGGGTCAACTTAACCATGTCCTCTACAGGTCTATAAATAGAGAAATCTTCTAAAACATTGACTTCATATGCTTTTCCGTTTAATGACTGTGGTTATACACATGCAGGCACACACATGCAAACACACAAGCGACCAAAGCCAACCTATAAATGCAGCTGAGGCAGAACATTTTACTGTCTTTGCCAAAGCAAGATTATCTGGTTAGAAGTTCAAATCACCAACCCAGTGAATAAAACATCTATTCAGAATTTTCCAACGGAGGCCGTCGCTGACACAGATGAAAGCACCCAATCTGATTTCACAAATTATTCTCTCTTTTCAGCCTTGCCTTCAATACCTACTTGATGGATTAATACATTCGCTTTCAATTTAAAATCCAAAGGCTTCCTACATTGTGTTTGTGCGCCTTCTTCGTTCCTGCCTGCCCCTGTTTGAAATTTAGTTGACCTCCTTATTATAGGCATGTTGTATGGCACTTTCTGGAAAATGTCAATGATATAAGGATTACCACGTGTTGACCCAGAATCCATTATCTACTATTAGAGCTTGTCTTTCTTTTCTCTTTGGAGTGTGTGTGTGTGTGTGTGCGTGTCTGTGTGCGCACTTGTGTGTATTTGTACGCACACTTGAGCAAATGGTTTTCTGTCAGTGAACTGCTGAAAATCCTTACAAATATAACATAATGGCAGAGCAGCTGTTTTGTTTATTCAAATTATTATTTTTTTTTTCAGAAGGGTACATTTAATGAAGAGTGTCCAAACATCAGGGCTCCGGATTGCGTTTCCATGGTGACTGACATTTGAGAGCCACACTGGTTGAAGAACTTTTTTACACTATTGACTGCAGCATGTCGTACTGATGTACGTCACCGTTAAAACGTGTTTTTGATTCATTTATGGGCTAAAAAACGCAAGTGATTTAAGATGTCTGTCCCATAGCAACATTACAGGAAGTCATCTTGCTCTGTTGAAAGCATCTCTTTTCCTCCATAACTATGTGATTTTCATCCTCTTCTCCAAACGTCTATTATGATTGGTTGCTGTCTTTAATGTGAATCCCATCACAGAGGCTGCCCCCCCTCCCCACCCCCCCACCCCCACCTCCACCGCAAAAGAATTCTTCTTTCTGCACCTGGTGTCTGTCAAGCAAAGCCAGTACAAAAGACCAGTTGAGGCGTATACTTTAAGAGGGTCATGTGTACAGATTTCCTTTCACTTTTTTCTCCCCTTGAACTTCTGAAAGATGTGCATGACTGTAGCACCTCAGCCTGAGAGAGGGTCAAAGCGTGTAAAACCAGCTACGACATCCTCCTGTTGGAACCATTTAGAGACTGAGAGTGAACAGAAAAGGAGATTTTTTTGAGGAGGTTGTGTTGATTATAGGCAGCAGCGTGAGATCCACTGAGAGATGAGCTGTTCGTTCCTTGCCCAGTTAAATTAACTTGTGGAAGCCAGTTCTTAGTTTTGGCACAATGTCTGACTTCTGCTTGGAGAAATCAGCCATGGGGCCTCTGCAATAACAGAAATTCTTATGAAAATCGAGATAATTGTGAGCTGACTTCTGGTACTTTCTTGTTCGGGCACACAATTTTCTGTTGAGCAGCATCTGTATCTGTGAACTAATGAGCCAAGTTCATTATTTGTTTATGACCTTTCAAAATAATTGCCCTTGCACAAGTGAGCATAACCTGAATATTCCCTAATGAGACGTTAACAACTTGAGGTCATATGAAAACACTGATCTCTGTCACTGTCTTCCGCTTTCAGCTAATTGTTGTAGTGGTTGTTATCATCATTATCATCCTAATTACACCAATCAGCACTTGTAAACGCCACCACTGCCATCACAGACAACACTCTTACAAGTCTAATTGTCATCACTGGTAGGATGATCATTGCTCTTTCATTAGCATCATCAATATCTGCCCAAATGGTGTTGAGCTTTCAGACAAGCCTCCAAAAGCAGCTGCAGAGTTTAGTTCAAATTTTTGTGTTTGGAGGTTTGACTCGCATGGATGGTCATGAAGCCAGTCTTGCAATTAGTGTTCAAAGTTGCAAAAGTAAATAGAAGATAATGTTGTGTCATTACCGGTGCCGATCAGGAAGGTTTCCCTGTTGTTTAACTGCGCAGAACTGATTTTAATTTGAAGAAACAACAAGTAGCTGGCAGGACGCCAGGAAGACTTTTTATTTCACCAGCTTCTGCAACATCTGAGAGGCAGCTTGTCAAGTCACCCGGCCCAGATAAGATTGAGAGCTTGTTTCATGACTCCAATTTGACTCATGAAGCGGATGTTCCCTTTTAATAAACACCATCTTCTCACTTGACATTTCTCCATTGTGCTCTGCCACATCCCTTCTACCGTTTTTTATAGCCGCCCTGCAGCAACCCGGGCTGTGTTTTTTGGTCCACTTAGGATTCCTCCAACTGCTGTTCAGACATGTTGCTATTTTCTGCCTCCGACCTGGATGTATGCATTAAGAGATTCCAACATTCCTTACAATCCTACCTTTTTCCCTCCTCCACTTTTATGGATTCTGCCTTCCTGTTCTCTGTGTTTTTCAGCCCAGACTCAGGTCAGAGAGATGGATGTTGTGTAATGAGTGTAATTGCTCTAATCCTTCCGTTTTCACAGCGCTTTAATTTGTTCATGCTGTTACCTAATCTTTATTGGGCCATAATTTGTATTCTGTATATGATTACATTTCCTCTTCCAGTGGTTTGGCAATTATGGGGCTTGAACTCTCATGCTGGCTTGTGCAATACTTATTGTTACTTAGACGCCGACTTGTAAATAACAACATGTATGCAAGGTCTGTGCAGAGAATCCCTGTTTACAAGTAAAAGTCGTCCGTCCAGATGTTCTTTTTCACGTGTAAAGTTTTTGCTGCTCAACTGCCAACCTTCACTGACACGACTTAGACATTTAATTGGGTGCTGTCGTTCAATTATTTGGTGCCTGCTTGTCTAAGGCTCTCAACATCTCACTGATTTTTCACTTACAACACATTCACATTCAACAGTCCAACAGAAGGAGTATTAGGTATGTAATTTAGTGGTTTTGTGGACTTCTGCTAGGTTTCGCCTTGTGATGTCTGAGATGGCAGAGAAAAGGCTTTTAGTCAGTTGTTGTTTATTTTGAGAGCTTTCCAGGGGGGAAGAGAACGAGTTCTGTCACAATCACAGCACACTGCTGCTGATAAGCTCCACTTTACATTGTGTCTTTTCTCCTTTCACCCCCCTGTATCTGATAGCAGACCTTCAGATGTGTAAACAACGCCGGATGGAGTCAATCCCATGCTGTTTGAGTCTGAGCGATGCACAAAAGATGTCTTTGAGCTTGAGACAACATGACTCCTGTAGGATATAGTTTTGGTTTCTGCCCGCTTTGGTCAGTACCTTTGCTGCTGCAACATCATGAGGAAGCAGAGCAGCAGTGATGCCCTGTTAGACTCATTATCATCAGAGGCACATTTTTCCCCAGCCGCACTGGCTTCTGGACCGCTAATCTACTCCATCTGATTCTTTGACTCCTCATTTCCCTGCTGATTCTGAGAGGAAAGTCCCTCCACCACTATCTGCAGGCTCTAATTTAGCTGTCTTTACTCTGTCCAATCTCCGCTCACATGCGAGCTTCTCAGGGGAGGTGGCTGCAGCTTGATGCAGTAACTGACATGGCCTGGATGCCCATGTAAAGCCTTAGTGAAGTAACAGCAGCAAATCTTCTTTGATTTAAGCCTCTCTGGGTTTAGAAACCCTACAAAGGGTTTTCTGGTAATTGCGCCTGTTCAGCTCATGAAGAATGTTGCTTGTTTTTCAACTCTAATTTACATTCATACATGAAACGAATGTCACAAGGCCAGCCTCTTAATACAGCTTTTCATATTTCAAAAAACTACTGTATGCACTAAATGCAGCAGCCTCCGTTTACTTCCCAGTGGCAGTTTGGAGCCAAAGGTCAGAAAGTCAGCGAGGACACGGGCCAGGTGGCGTCTGAGAAAGAACAGCAGCGTAGTTGTCCTTCGGAGATTTGCGTCATGAGAGGAGTTAGCATGACAGAATGAATCAATGCTGACAGAGACCCCACAGTCAAGGACAGAGGAATTTTGGAACCCATCTCTCAGGCTCTTTTTTTGTGCTCCTGCTGCCTCCGACTCATCAGCAGTGTGACCTGCGGTGAATTGTGTCAGGTCAGAATAACCCAAACAGACAGTTTTGGGACACAATCAGTACTTCTCTGCAGTCTCAGGTCAAGTCTGTTGTTATTATACTCCCAGTGGGTATCTGACCTGCAGTCCAACATAATACAAGGCATGATGTTTCTGAACACAACCACAAAAATAACAGAATAGCAGTCTGCATTAGTGTTTTATGAGTTCAGTGGCTGACAGGATGAAACAATGTTTGTCTTGACAACTTGAGCCTTGAACAGAGGGTAAGAGAGTTGTAGTCCAGTGTGATCAAAAACTCTTTTAAAGACAATGCACAAGCGCTGTGTGTAATGTAGTGTGTCAGACAGAGAATGGCTGTATTCAATACAGACAATAACAAATCTAATTCATGAAGTCAAGTGACACTTTAAATGCTCCCTTTTTAACTTGAAATTTGATAAAGATGATGAGTCTGGAGGTCTTAACACGGTTAAAGAGTCTAATATGGCTTATAAAAGTCTGCAAGTGTTGATGCTAAACAGGAACAGATGCTGCTCTATGAGGTCTGACGGGTTGATGCAGGAAGCAGACTCATATCTGTGTTAAGCCCAGGGGGATCACATCACCTGGCAAAAGTAAACCTGCCTGGGAAGCGTCAGAACCTTCAGCATCTGGCTTCCGACGTGTCCTGTCTAAAATGAAGGAACATTTTCAGAGTGGTATTCCACTCGAAACAGATCAAAGTGACTTCTAAAGGACATGAAAAGGTTTGCAGTGGCAATTAGTAAAATGTGAAACTCAACAACTAAAGTCAATCTACAATTTGAAAATTTCATGTTTTCTGCAAAGGCACAAAGATCTGCACTATAAATTGTGTTGATATTTTAGAAAAATCAAATAGATAATTCGATTTTATATTTTTATTCGATTTTTAATGATGTTGAGAATTCTGCATAGAAGGAAGAATTCTTCACCTACTCTCTCTGAAGTTGTTTTGCGGGTATTCTCAATAATATAACTTTACTATAACTTTACTAAATAGCTGAACCATGGACCTGCTGCACTGTTGAAATGGTCATACATTCACATTAACAGGACACTCATTCAATCTGCACTACACTGTGTACTTTGCACCAATTGTGTATATATTTATTTTTCTGTATAGGCATATATATATATTTTCCACAGGTGTATATATTTCTATCTATAGGTATATATATATTCATAAATATTCTTTCTATTATTTATGTTTAGATTTTTGCATATTGCTGCTGTTCATTCCATGAGTGACACCACCTGCC
>JAPZDY010000012.1:24111672-24126653 GCA_029783645.1 Ctenochaetus hawaiiensis | reverse complement strand
ATAAATATTCTTTCTATTATTTATGTTTAGATTTTTGCATATTGCTGCTGTTCATTCCATGAGTGACACCACCTGCCGATACCAAATTCCTTGTATGTTGTGAACGTACTTGGCCAATAAAGCTGATTCTGATTCTGATTCTGATATTATAGGTAGTTTAGAGAGTTTCATTTCCAGAAAAATAATTAAAAACTTGCACTAATGGCATAAGCTCATTTGGGGTCTATTATAAGGGCTTTCTTGCATTATTTTAAACCACTAATGGATACATGAAGAGAAGGACATTGCAAGCTCTTCTAGGGACTGATCAACATACAAAAATACAACTTTATAACGTTTATAACTGACTGGATCATATTTACTGAAGAGGACATTTTCTGTTTTGTCCTCCAGTTGCCGAGCTCAAACTCTGGACAGACAGCTTTCATGTTACTTGTTGTTAATGTGGACACTAACTGCTGTACTGCTACAAATGTGCAGGGCTCAGCAGCCAACCAGTGAACACAGCTGGTATTGGACCGAATACATTCTTCCAATTGCTAATAACCATCCCTAACAACCAGCCCTAACAACCAGGAAATTTACAAAGTGTAGGCAAACAGCACTTTGTATGCCATTTCATACAAAGTGCTGGAACTTTAAAAGCAAAAGTTAAAGTTAATTCTTAACCTCTGAAAACAACAGTTTGACTGAAAAGGTTGTCAACCAAGTCTGCTCATAGGTTTTATTTAAATTTAATCTCTAGGCCCTCCTTAGCTTAGGAAAAGCTTATTAGTGTAATTAGCAAAGATAATTTTAACAGTTTAAAATGAGCACTGTTTACATCCTATGTTTACTTGCTATCAGTCTGGCAGCCACCAACTATTACTGTGAGGTAATAGCAAATGGCTTTACCCACATGCACAATGCAAACAAAACATAAAGACAGTGTTTCATTGCATTACTAGTGTTTAAATACTCCACAGGGTATGTTTAAGCCCATAAAGAACACATTAACATTTCAAGAGCCTGAAATCAAAGAAAGTAAGCATATTACATATTAAATTAAACACAAAGCAGTGTATCTAACTGTGATCTCTCATGTATTTCACATAAATCAATAATAATAGATTATTTGTACTTCGCATAAATCTCTACAAGAGCTTTTATGTAATTAGAAAAAAAACTTGATTTCTCTCACTTCCCCTCTCCGGCATCAAACCCTCAATTTTGAAAGCAAATGGATTTAATGTGGAGAGAAATCATTTCTTTCCCAGAGTGAAAGAAGAATTGATGTCTGATCAAAGGGTACCACTTCTAAAAATATGTCCCATAAAGACATGACAACCTCAAGTCCACCCTCTGCACTGGTGGCAATAGAGGTTCTATTTTAGTTCTGTCAAAGCACCAAATGAAGCTCTTTTGGACAAGGCATTAAAGCACATCTGCTAAAGATTACTCTTCCAGGGTGCTGATCAGGATTGGTGTTCTTTAAATCAAAGCAATGATCAAAAGCAAATACAATAGCCATATGTCTATATTTAACATAAATGATGCACTGTAAATTTTTTGGCCCCAAACCGAGTTACTTACACTATTGTAGTTTTTTACTTGAATACCATATGACACAGCTCTCTTCTTGTAGTTTTTAATTACACCTCAATCCTCAGGGCATCATGACATATTTGCATCCGTGTTTCATGGCAAAAATGCTTCACAGTCCCAAAACACAAAGTACCAGATCAATAGTTTAAGTTCCAAGCTTCGAAAACTTGTTGATTATATAGCCATAGGAAAACACTTAATGATGTGATACTATCTGATTTTCCTGTTTATCACTTTATAAATGTGCATCAGGCTATATGGCTCATGCCAGGTTCTCTTTTTCTCTCAAGCTACATCTGTTTCTCATCTGCATCGCTTCCTCTCTCCTCTCTCCTCACACAGGAGATTGTTGGCGTTTATGATGTAAGCTACATACTGTTTGTGTTATAGATTTGGGAAGGGGCTAGAAGGGAAAGATCTCCAAAAGAAAAATTAGCAGTTTGACTAAAATGGATGTGCTGAGTCTAGCATATTGGTCCAAATTGAAATATCTCCACAACAATAAGAACATCCATGATCCCCAAAGGGATAATCCCCCTCTCACTTAAGTGAACCCCTGACTTTTATAACATTAGCTTATCAACTTGTCAGTGGTTTAATTTGTCCAAATTTTACAACCAATAATTGTCATTTCATTAGCCTATACTACTACTACTTCTTCTACTACATTGTGTTTAATACTAATAAGTGAGTATTGGCATGCTTACCCACTTAAGCTAGTTAACATGGTTAAACTTGTACCGTTAGCTTGTTAGCATTGTTATTTTAAAGATGTTAGCATTTAGCTCAAAGCATCACTGTGCCTATGTCATCTTACTGGGCTGTTAGTGTGGCTGCAGACATATCGTGTCTTTATGGGAAATGTGTCTGGAAGTGACACTGCAGTTCATATTACACAAGATGCAGTAAAACAAATCACTTCTCTGCTAACATGCTTTGATTAGCCTACACGTGCATGCCTACAGATTATCCCTGTTGGCATTAAACATGAATTATTATAAAATTTAGAATAATTTTTCTTTTTAACTGAAGTGAAAAGTTGCTTCATTCACCTCTGTGTATACAGTAAATGCAAACAATAGTAAATATGTGATGCATTTATCTTTTTCTTAATATGTAACTGCATAAATGAGAGAATGGAGGGAAATTCCTGCTTTTTCTGTTGTCTGAACAAATAATAACAAAGCTATTGTTAATCCAAATGCATCAAAACATTCTGAACATTGTTGTGTTGGAAAAGGAAATAAAACTAATTTCAGAACAACAGAAGACAGTCTTGGGAACACCAGATGTTTGATAAAGGGGGTATGAGTTTCGTGGAGAGAGCTTTTGTGGTAGTAGCTAATTTTACAAGGAACAAAAACATACTGTCTTGTAACTGTTATCACTGCAAGAAAATAAAGCTGAGTTTAAAGTTAAAATTCAAACAAATACTCCGTCAGTCCTCCAGTGTTTTTATAAGTAGGGTGGCTCAAGGTTTTTGTCACATAGATAACAGCCTTGGTTTTATATTTTTGTAGAGTTTTTTCATAATTTAAATACTGACTAAAAAACTCTACAATCACAAAGCAATAGAAAAGTTACTGCAAACACGAGTTCTGCTTCAGAATGGATTTTTGCTCTGAGCACAGAATGTGACATAAAACAAATGCCTGGATTATACATGCAAATGTTAAATTGCTATTACATTATAAAAGTAATCAGCAGGAAACACATTTCTGCAGCAATTCAAAACTATAGCTCTGTCATAAATGTGCATAATGTACAAAAAACAATCTGTGTTGCACACAGTGAAGTCGACAGCAAACCCTTCTATTGACAATCTGAATTCACACACTTTGCATTTTATGACAAGGCTAAATAGGGCAGTGACACTGAATATTAGTCATCATTCATATCAGTGACACTTCTCTGGAGCAGAAATGACTCATTAGACAGGTCAGGACCTGACTGATGGCTTCTTGTTTCCCAGATCTTTCCTACCTGACAAGCAGCTTTCGGGCTGCAGGAGCAGACGTGCCTAAATTGTCCCGCATGAGTCTCTGCATCTCTGTGTGGATAGCATACAGTCAGCGAGCAGATAAGCCATTTGATTTTCTGGCCTTGGAACAAGCGAGTGTTGATGTTTCTCAAAACCCCTGCTGTGATAAGGGCATGCGATAATAAGAAGCAGACACATAAAAAAATACTGCGATGGACAGCATTCCATTTTTCTCAGAGCTTTATGTTCAATATGACATCCTGAGGGTTAGATTTTACATAACCTGTTGAACTGATTTAGATCTAGAGGGGAAATTAGCTTTTGACATGAAAGCTTGTCTCGAGGGTATGTAAATAGCACCCCCAAGCTCAGGGACATAAATATATATCTCCATCCAGTCCAGTGCTAATGTGAAGCTGCTTGGCCAGGAGGAGGTCACAATTTTCTAGTGGGAAAAACTTTCTAATTTAAGGAATATTAAATATTAAAACAATTCACATGTTTGGTTTGTGTGTAATGTACCTTCTACAATCATCTCATAGATGTTGTGATATGTCACTGGATAAGTGCAAAATTTGACATATTAGTGGAGCTGAGTTAAAAGTCAGGGAAAGGCAGATGATTTCATCCTCTGAGGACAATGAATGTCTGTTCAGGTTCCATGGCAATCCATGTGAGAGTATTTGAAATATTTCAGTCTGGATCAAAGAAGTCGATGATGTGACATTGCCATCCCTTGAGCCATGATGGCTCTGCAAAAATCCCTCCAGACATGAGCGTAGCAGAGTGTAGGATGTGCACATCCAAAAAAAAATTTCAGCTGGTGGATCAAAAAACAAACTGAAGACGAAAGTCAGTGTACTAATAGCTTCCAGCAAATTTAATTTAGCAGAGCAAAGTTTCGACCTCACAGAGATCTTTGTCAGGCACTTTGTCATAACCACTTTCAAATATCAAACTTTGGCCTAAGGATGTACATAAAAAGATTGAGAGTACTTTTTAACATTGCGTTGTTCACATATTGGATGCATTTTTTATTATTTAGTCCTGATTTATGAGCATTTTTCCTTTGTTCTTCCTTTCACTTAGCCAAAAATTTCCCCAAGCAACCAGCACCTGTGCATTCTTTGATTTTCTTGATTTTTTTATATTTAGATACCCATTTCAGAGCTGAAAAATTGTAATTATCACTTTGTCATCACCTTCCCATTCATTATTTCCAACTTGGTCACATGCCTAAATGTCTCCCCACTATTTGCCTCTAGTTTCCTGACAGTTACCTAAGCATTGCCTAATGGAGAAAGCCTTGACATAGATTTTGTTGGGAGGAATGCTCTGTTTGAATATCACTGGTACTTCTACAAACCCAGCAGCATGCAAGGCAACAGGTCAAAAATTCAGGGGAAGAAAACATGCAGGGGGAGCCTCAGATGTGACTTTCGTGCACTATAAGAGCACAGCACGAGATAAAGAATGCTCTCCCCGAAGCAGAGATCCCATTTCCACATAATCTGGGCCCGTTAGCGGGGGTCCTGCAGCTCTTGACCAGACTTCCTCAGGACAACAGAGAGCTTTACTGACCCATCCGTCAGTGCTGTTTACATTCCATCTTGTAAACTCTCAACTAACTCAAACTGCCCCAATCTCCTTTGAATTCCCTGTGATGATGGCACCCAATCCCCAGCCCCCACCTCAGTTTCTTTGTTTATGTATTCCACAGTTGTTCCAGATGTTGGAAATGATTGAGAGTCAGTGTTCTGAGAAATCGCTCGCAGCTCAGTTATGTGGGGAGCTTTCTTCAATGACACAGATCATTACTGTTTCACTTTGCTACCGTTCAGAAGACACCAGTGGGTGCTGTCACCTAAAAAAAAAGGAGAAAAAAAAACAGTAAACCAGATAATGATGATGGATAAGGATGCATCACTTACTGATCTCTCAGCTGTCAACAAATTTCAGAGTCCTAATGGTATTCATCATTGTGAGAAGTTGAATGTGACTTTCTGGGGCAATTCTTTAAAGCTGTAACAGCTCATTTTGACCACATCAGAACAGCCCAGAGATTATCTAAAGGTTGTGCTTTGCCCTTGGTCATGTGTCCTTGATGCAGGTAATTAAGACCAAAAAGATGACAGTGTTACTCAAAGCCACAGACAGCCTTGATCTATTCTCCTGTTACCTTAAGGAAACACAGCATAGTTCTACTCAAGTGTGACACTAGGTGCAAGTTTAAGAAAAAAAATGGAAAATGAGCAGAGAGTCCTTTCACACAGCAGCCAAGCTTTACCTTTACACAATTTATGAGTTTTTACAAGGCTTGGAGACCTGAGTACGGCTTGTCACGAACACGGAATTGAACCCACATTACCAATCAAATACAGCACAGGACAATTTTTCAACCTGTTCCAGTTGCAGTCTGAACAGTCGCAATGGCACAGAGGCACTCTGATATACACAATACCTCTGCTGAGACTCCATTTCTCTACTTACTGAAATCGATATCTTAAAAAAAAAGGAGCCACGGCTAAGTGGTCACAGAAACAACATCAAAAATGTAATGCCCAATTCATCACTTTCACTGCAGCTTTTTCAAGCTAACGTGTTTGTTAAACAGCACTGCCTCTACTCTGTTTCTCTTAATGCGACCCAAAGGCACATTAGCTGTCATCAATCAGACACACAAAAAAAAGCTACATCTAAGTGACCTTATCTGTGAATTGGTATTGCTAATGGACCACAGCCATTTACAGAAAGTTTCACTTCGTACCTTCATTTCTCAGCTGCATGCTTTCATCAATAAGTAGGAACACTGAGTTCAAAGCAAAGAAAGGGCTTTTTTCTAATAGTTCCCTTACAATAGACGTTTTCTTTCATGGCCTCTAGATGTG
The DNA here is from genome assembly GCA_029783645.1 of Ctenochaetus hawaiiensis. Taxonomy (NCBI): domain Eukaryota; kingdom Metazoa; phylum Chordata; class Actinopteri; order Acanthuriformes; family Acanthuridae; genus Ctenochaetus; species Ctenochaetus hawaiiensis. The sequence continues at coordinate 24,120,200 of JAPZDY010000012.1, read as the reverse complement.
ACAGAACATATTTGTTTTCATTGATCATGCCTTTCCTTTACATTAGAATATGGTGTTGTTTGGTATCACAGCACAGGCTTAAGATTGATTATTCAGACTGCAGCATTCATTTTAGTCTGGTAAAAGCATACTTTTAATAAGTACTAATGTTAGCAACTGTCAGCCTGTTTTTTATTAGTCAGTGTAGGTATTATTGAAAATTCATCCAGTTGTCTTCACTTCAAAAACCCCCAAATCTTCAGAAATTTGCATCAACATAAGCAGCGATGAAAGTAAGTCATTTCATTTGTTGCTTAAAAATAGCAACTAATACTGTGACAGCACAAGACAAAGGTGTTTTGTTTAAACAGTAAAAACCAATGACAAGTTAAAAAAAAAGAAAATGTTCATATTAAATTGCATGTTGTCTGTTTTTATCCATTCCCCGCACTCTTGCAGCAAATGCTGTGTTTCGTTAATAACAGTAATTGTTTTGTCATCCTCACAGTGGGAGGAGGGGGAAACACATCCATCTGTAACATGATAGAAACATAGCAAACATTAATTGTTTAATGGCTTTTATCATTTTGCCTTTGAGAGGTAAATGAGGGATTGCCTTTAAAATGTCAGCTCACAACACAGATTAAAAATAAAGGCAGTTTGGCCTTTTTGCGTTGTGCAGAGCATCTGTGTGGTATTTAACAGACACCACACATATGTCTGTTTAAGACACAGATAATGGAGCTCAGACCTCCATGGCTGTGGCACACTCTGAGTGCTGATATGGCTGATGTCTGTCAATCAATCTCAAGCCAGGCTGTCATTGTTACATAAAACAGTCCCCTCACAATCCCAACCAAAGACACTGATGTTTTGTGACCTTATTTGTGATGAAAAGTCCATGGCTAAAACGTAAAATTCTTATTAACTTGGAGATGAATTGGTTTTAATGTATCGTGAGATACAGTGGGATTTTTCAAATTAAATATTTAGAGAGTTATTTTCAGTAGCCTATTTTTTGAACACTGAATAAGCCTACTATTTCACTTGAGACAACTTATCACATTTATTATGACTTTGGCTCTAATTAATCCTGCAGCCACCAAGTGTGGTAGTATTAGTGGCTGAAATATGACCTATTTTCTGCCTCCCAGTCCAGCCTCTAACTAAGACATTCTTTAGATAAATAGCTTTTCAAAGAAAGCTCCCCTTTTTGCGGTATATGCAGCAGTTCCTTTTTTTCCCCCTCCTTTCTGTGACAACTTTGATGGTCAATTATATTTAATAAACAGTTTGGGCGCAGAAATAAATCAATTTCAGGAGGGCCTAATCCTCCTTCTCAAGTAGACTGCGAAGCCACAATTCCTGGAGAAATGTTTGAAAATGAACGGTAATGGAAGACACATGTCATGCAGCAGAGGTTCTTGGGAGCCTCGTATCCCACACTGCTCACTGCTCCTTCAGCAAGGAGCTAACACGTGTGACAAGCAAAGCACTGTACTTCATCCACTCTGTGTATTTTTCTAACGGATTTGTGTACAATATTTTGAACCAATGTCATGTGTTCATCGGGGCCCTTTTAATTATGCTATCACCCCGGGGCTTAGCACATGGCAGGGCCTGTATTTCAGCAGCAGATGCCCAGCTCCACACGTGTGGTTGGGATAGTTTACAAACTCTTGGGCAAGAGGTTTGATGCTTTCACCAGTCTGGTTAACCCTGGGTACGTCTGAGAGGCACTGCACACACTGCTGGTGAAGCTGCACACACACAAACAAGTAAAATAGGCCATTTACTAATCACTTTTTGGAAGGTCTTGTTGGCCACTTATCTCATGCACTTATGCTGCAGCACTCCATCATCAGCAGCTCTAAAACGGTTACAAATATTTGCCCTTTCCAACTCTTGCACTCAGCTTTCCACTTTTTATTTATCCATCAGCTCGGGCTCCATTCAAAAACTGTCTTAGTCACAGAGCACATTGGGAAGACCAGAGCCGGTCCAGCTCAAATGCAGGGCCAGCTATTATTGATTTGTGTGTCTGTTTTGTCTCCTTGATTGTTCATTGCTAAGCAACAGTGGACAGTTGAGGCGGTGTTCAGTTGTTGCTGGTGCCGTTCCAGAAGGTTAATGATGAGGCTCTGACCGCGGGGACTCCACATCTTCCTGCACGTCTTCTGTGGTTTAATGCAGAAGTGGTTTCCGCGTGCACAGGCAGATTAAAGGAGGAGCTGGGGGAGGTGCATCAACCTAGGGTCTATGAAGAAGAGTATGATCTACAGGAATACCCCTTTGCTTCACTTTTCACTGCCTGCTTCAGTGTTGATGTGTGACTAAAGAACTGTGCATGCACTTAATTGTCTGATTACTGATGACATTTAAATTTACCTGGATTATTGAAAGGATTTAATATTTGTCAGAGAGCAGCTTCCTCACAATAAGCCTTGATATGACTGAAGAAGGTGTGACCTTTTTTTGTAATTTGCATCTATATTCTCCAGGCACGTTCAACATACACTAATTTACTATTAATAAAACCTCATGTGTCCCTGGATGTGTGTAAATATTTTGAATGACCTAATTAGGATTCCACAAAGTAAATCCTCTCTGTTGTGAGAAAACACTGATTTGCATCCAGCAGGTATGTTCAGCATCCTGCATCCTGCAGGGAGAAGACTGTGTTTAAGGCAGGCTTACATCAACTAATATCATATAATGAGATACTTAAATAGAGCTTGTGAATGATATCTCCTTGTAAGTGTCTCGAGCGCAGCTTGACTCCCTACAGTAAATCAGTGATAGTCACAAGTCTGAATTCACTGGAAAAATGATCATCTTTGGCTTCTAGCATCAACATCTAAAACATCATATGATTATTTACTTTGTGCTCACAGTATGTAATTTTATCAAACATTAACTATAACTTTATCTACACATTTTATTGCACTGTCATTAATTATCACTGACTTGCTCAAGAAGGTTTTTTTAGAATCAAAGGGAACAATGTTTATCTCAGGGAAATCAGCAGTGAAGACATTGTGGTTGAATAATCAGACCCACAGCATATGATGGGTAATTTTAGATTAGATTTGCTTCAGAGAGTCTGTCATTTTGTGTATGTGGGCTTGATTTTGTTTGATCAACTTCTTGATATGTTCCGTAAGTATAAGAGTTATTTTTACAACATATCAGACTGTATTCTTTATTTGTACAACTTATTTATTTATTATTTGGATTTGTGATCATTGTAGAGAGAGACAGTTAGAATGGCTCCCAGCTTATGAGTGGATATGTTTGCTTTAAAATCCACAGCCATGCTTTTTTAATCAGTATTTACACAGGATACTGCTTTGTGGAAAATGCTAATGTCATGCATATACCAACAATGCTGATGTCTGGCAAGTATATATTTTTTTCTGTTTCACTAGCTAAATTTACAGAGAGATTTGCTGATAGGCACCAAACACAAAGTAGACCTGAGGCCAGTTTTGTTCGTACTTGGTCACAAACCAAAGGACTGGACATATGAATTCACTTGACCGGATGATGGGGATAGAAGAAACATTGAGGGATTATTAAAGTCATTACAGTTCATCTCCAGGGGAACATTTCAAAACCAAACATGATGTCAGGCTGTCAAATAGTTGTCAGGACATTCCACTTAAATCATTCATCAGTCAATCATCACTTCAAACTTAAAGTGACATTGAAGAAAAAAGGTGGAGGATCTTCACAATCAGTAGAATTGATCCTCTGGAGACCATGACTGTTTGTAGATAATTTCCCAGCTATCCGTCCAATAGCTGTTGAGATATTTCAGTCAGAACGGAGGTGGTGAACTGACTGACAGACTTTCATATTGACACTGACACCCACAGGGCAATGCGGCAAGCCTGAGGAAAAAGACCGTTTAAATTGGAAGCAGCAGAGGTCGACCTTATCCCAACCTCCAGAGCAACATTACAGGCTATGACTGTTTAAACAGTGTGATTGCCCTGTTCAGCCATTATACATGTACGGTCAAGGAATATGAAAATACCACTAATCAACCGTTACATCCATCAATCATTATAATTCAGCTGTAGGAATTTGCTCCATATAATACAGGCCACAAAAGTTAAACATACCCAAATGTTTTGATTTTTGAACACAGCAAGTGCTTGTCTGCTACTACATTTCAAGAACAAAGTCAACACATTTAAGCAGATTTGTAAGCAGAAATGGAGGGCTGTTCCACTTTGTAAAAATTTGTTTTATGTCAAAGTCATACCTTTCATGTGGTTTCACTGTGTTCTCACGAGCAAAGATATAGACATAGCTCTTTATAACAAAAGCGCTTGTCTGGCCACAACACTGGGAAGCATGACATCATGGGCTAACTTCAAGCCTTGCTGGAGAACGTCCAGATAAAAGTGGCAGGATATGCAAGCCATTTAAGCCCCATCTGGTGTGAGGACTGTGTATGCAGCCTCAAAGCTTTATTATATGTGGCATGAAAGGATTACAGCACAACGGTTTATTTAGTCTTCCTCAAAGATCACTGATTTGGATCAACTACAGAGTCAACATTTGACCTGGAGGCTACAAGGGCAGCCAGATGGACAGCTCATGCAGACCTGCACATACTTGATGGCCTTGTATGAAATGGCAAAGTCTGAGCAACTATCAGTATCCTGAGATGCCGAGCATCAGAGACTGGGCATATCATTTTATATCATAGATAAAAAAACAACTCTCAAGGATAAACTGACATCACAAGATCATGAATATAAATAAGTAGATAACACCACTTAGATCAAAACAAAAGAAGTCAGTCGGAACATTAATTTCAAGCACATGAGATGCAAAAAAAAGTGTAAAGTACTGAGCCTCCTTAAGAGTAGATTGTTTCCTCAATGATCATTATCAAGCTCATTACATGCCTATAATTTTCATTTGGAAAACAAAACCACTCAATTGTGTCCACAGGGTGTCATATAGCGAAGTGTGATGAATAGGGTATTATTGATTCAATGCTGCACACATCGTTTAAAAAAAATCTGGTTTTAATAAGCATCACAGTAGTCAAGCTGCCATTCTCAAAGTTACTAATGATGTCCCGATGGTGCTGAGCGGTGGTAGTTTTGCTCAGCATTCAACTGGCCTCGTCAGACGATCCTGATAGATTGGAAGGACCCCAATCAGTTTATTCTTACCTGTTGAACACCAGCTTTTATTAACAGTGAAGCTGCTGGTGTTTTTATTGATGCATTTTATTTGACTGCCCTCAGGTTCAGTTCACTTTAATAACAAAAAATATAATTTCTTACTTCCTCTCCACAAAATGATATACATGTTGATGTTCAAGTGACACACCCTCTTGTAGTTCAGTGCAGAACAGGTCCTTTACAATAGACTTCTAAAATAACATGTATGACTGCTGGACAGTAGCAGCAACAGGCCTCATGGACTGTTACAAGGTAACACTGTAAATGTTCACAGTTTGCTAAGGTTTGGAGCCCAAAAGTAATTATGAAGGTCATGTCATGGTTTGGGTTATGAAATTAGTTTAAAAAGTTGAGAAATAAAAGTTAATATATATGTACATACCATGAGTGTTAAGTAAGTTTACACAGACTTTTTGTTCCGATCAAGAGACAAACGGTGGTCTCCTGGGTGACAGTTTTATGTTTGACCCATCTTTAGACACTGACCTCCCCCTTCTTCTGCGGTCTCTATGTTACTACAATCATAACAAAACAACAACTAACGATAAACATACACCGGGCTTTGTTAAGCTGTCTGCATAGACAACCTATGCCATTGTTGTTGTGTTTTTTTTCTTTGGTCTTATACAGGCTGGGATGGGTGGATTAGTCAACAAAACTTAAATCAAGAGATTATTGTTTGATCCCCTTTGAAACTAATACATAACATTGTTTTTGATTTTTTAAAGCCTTATTATGACCCATCCTGAACTTTAACCACTTGTTTTTATGTAATCATAATGATGAGGGTCCCATAATCTCTACAATGTCGGTACCCTCTTTAACCCAAACCATTATCCTTCCTTAAACCCAAATAACATAATAATTTTTATGCATGCCATAAAATTTTAGATATTTTTCAATGGATTTCTTTTACCATTCAGGGCAGCCACTGCTTTCCGTTATTTCCCTACAGGATAAAAGTAGCTGTACAGACTCTTTAATCTTGCTTGACATGTATAATATATCACAATCTGTATTCCATTTTGTCAGAATTATATTATTGTTATGAAGACATGCAGTGCAGACTTTTCAGATCAGGCCACTCTTAATTTATATTCCCACAGATTTTTATATCATACAGAAATGAATTTCAACTGCTGGATGTTTGGAGTAGATTGAAAAAATAAATAACATGTCTACAACACAACTAAATGGTTTGCAGAGTGGTTTGCAGTAATGGAAAGTATATGTGATTTGTAGTATAGGCTAAGCATATAAAAGACAAATATTGTCCTTTAAACTTCATGTCTCCTTGACATACTTGCTTTCTGTTGATTTCTAGACTGTACTTACCACTATTATACTCTGCCCAGATTAGCCTCAGGCTTCATCTCAAGGCTGACCATGAATTTGACTATTTATTGTCTTTTTACATCTTGCAGGAAAAAAAGGGGCCATAATTTTAACAAAGGGTGTAGTCATTTTTTTACTTTGTTGTTTGCTTGACCCATTTTATCTCCTATTTCTATAGTCTATGGCCCTATTTATTTTTCCACAACTCTGCTTTCCCATTCATGTGTTCAATTTTTATCTTCCTCTCTAGTTTTTATTTGTCATTTTTCTGCTTGTGAAGCACTTTGCTTATCAATATTTACTCCCCAAAACAGAGTAACTCTATATTATGTCATTACACAGCTAAACAATGTATTCAGAGTCACAAACTAGGACAGCCTCAAGGAGAATATTTTCATATTTAAACAAAATACAGAAGCAATTCATGCCTTACTCATTTGTGTGTAACAAGTAGGTCAGAAACTGGAATGCTAAATAGGATACTCCTGTTTCGTACAAAGAATTAACATATTTTTGCACATAATATTTTTAAACCAAAGCTACCACATGTTATTTTGAGCCCAGCCCACACACTGTTCCTTTGTGAGATTTATCTTTCACCATGATCCACAGCAGAACAACCAGCATCTAAAATAGCCCAATAAAAGAGAGTGGGCTCTTTTTTTCTTTTTTTTTTTTGGACAGCATTTACAGGAAGGTTGTCTTCAGCTGTGGAGTGGAGGTGTGTTTGTTTTCACACCGCTCCAAAGAATATAAGCAGAGACGCTATCTCCATTCCCATCTGATCAGGTAGAGCAGCAGCAGCACTGGCAGGCAAAGAGTCCTTTGGACCAAATGGAGTCAAGGTATTTGCCTCTCAGGCATCTGAAGTAGGACGATGAGAGGTGTATAATCAGCCTTGCAATCATGTGACTCTGATTAAGTCTTTTCCTTGCAACACATTTTCAATAGATGAGAATAATTCAGGTTAATAATTTATTATCATATTTTACATTTACATATGCTTTCAATTGTGTTCCAGCTGTCGGGGTCCAGGTAGGTCTTACTCTATTGAGTAGGTTGGTATGTTTTTTTTTTGTTTTTGTTTTTTTTTTTTTTTGTCTATGACAGCAGTGCCTTTTTTCAACAGTAAACCCAAGAATTGATTTTAATGCCAACAGTGAACACTGAAAGCCAGCATAATGAAATTGATGACAGCAAAGCTAAATATGTGATTTTAGTTCTTAATGTTAAGTATTCAGCACTAAAAGTGCAACAATAAAAGTTGAGTCTGAGCAATGCTGACTGACAGATGAAACTGCACTATCCAGGCTCCACCCATATGGCTGTCTGACTTTATCACAGGGTAGCGTGAACTGTCAATCATTATGTAAGGCTACTACCCTCTTGTTTTAACATCAAATACTTATATGTAAAAAAAAACAAAACAAAACTATCTGATATGACAGAACCATCAAAAGAGGAAAATGAAGTTTTTATTTTGGTCCATTTCTGATGCGCCAACATTGGAAGGGCAGAATTTATGACCTGTACTGCAGCCAGACACCAGGGGGCGATAACAATGTTTTTGCGTCACTTTTGAGGAGTTTTCATGTCATCCATATAAATACATGTCTATGCAGGTGAGACTGAACTCCCAAAATTTAACTCATCCACATAATAAGGACTGTGTGAAATGTAGTTTTATTACCAAGCCCCACCCACTTTAAGCAGTTCATAACAGTGCAGAATAAGAAACAGAACTAGCTCATGTAAAATAACCAAAACTGTATTGAGTTTAGCAAAAAATGTATGTTCATGCAGGAATGTGTCACTCAAAGAGAGAAGCTGATTGAAAAAATAGGAAATGAGTGTCTTTAAACAACTTAAAACACAACTTAACAAGTGATTTTACCAATCAAACCACTGAGATGGAAAAAAGAGCAACTAAATACATATATTTGCACGAGCTCTCTCTCTTTCTCATCTGTATTTACTCACAGGACAATAAAAAACAGAGAGAATCAC
>JAPZDY010000012.1:24092878-24110163 GCA_029783645.1 Ctenochaetus hawaiiensis | reverse complement strand
CATGGAGGTTCTAAAACGATTAATCGTGCAGGCCTAACTTCCACACACACTTTCTCCTTTATTTTCGTCCATAAATTAGTCGCATCACTGTTTAAGCCGCAGGGTTCAAAGCGTGTGAAAAAAGTAGCGGCTTATAGCTCGGAAATTACGGTAATTTGTACTAACACTATAAGGTGTTATTTTATGCTGCTCCAAAGAGAATGACATTTTTGCAGCTATATGTTCTGTAACTCACCACCTTTCTGTGAAATTCTCTCTAATGCAGCGATTCAAAGGGTAGCAAGTGGTTACAGCTGTCAATTTTGTACAATTTTATAATGGCAGAGGAAATAGGCACAGGCTAAGCCTTCATCAAGAGTCCATTAACAAAGTGACCTGTTTCTTTTTATGCTGCACTGATATCATCTTTGTGAATGAGGGATCTGTTTAACTTCTACTTTTAGGATCTTTGGTTTTGTGCCTCCACTGTATACTGAGAAACAAATGCATTGATCAAGTTATTACACATTTTTCCAACATAGGCTGTTTTTTTATTTTATCTTAGGGCCCCATTTGTCTTAACGCAGCCATGGTAAACATGCATACACTAGTCCTTTTTAGAATGAAGAACATACAGAAAACATTACTAAATGTATGAGCATTATTTATTTAATGACCTAAAATATGCAAAGAAAATCAAATTACACTCTCTGTTTTACAAAAACCAGTTGGTGAGAAGACTCCAATATAACATTCCATCCAGTATTTAATAAGAAGTTAATACTGGACCTCTGTATTGGGAAACTGACTTTAATGCAGATTTTACCCTACAAGAACAAAATCGCACCGGTCACATATTGTTGCTCTTCTCACACACATCTTTGCATGTTTTCTTGAAAGCAATCAACACTTGAAGGCCTGTCACGGTCACCATGAAGAGGCACTGCAGCAGGGCATGTTATGTAGGTGCAAATCACTGAGGGGTATTTGGAATCACCTTTAAAGTAATGGAAATACCCACCTGACATGCTGATGGATGATTTCAGATACAGTGCAACAGAACTGGACAGGATTTCTCTTATATTTCCAGTGGATGTGTGCTCTTTGTTTCAAGTCTCTCCAAGTCCAGCAGCCTCTTCTACTTCACTGCTTTACAGGGCCAGAAAGCACAAAGAGAATAGCCAAAAATGGAAGCACATCCATGTTTGAACCAGGTTTTCCAGGGATAGCTGTCAAAAGCTAAGTCTGGAAGTGTGAAAGTGGACTTATATTACCACACTGCAGTACAGTGAACAAACAGACTGAGGTATGAGACTGTACATACTACACTGAATCAGGGATGTGACTCCATGGCAGTATTAGCATCCCATGGTGCCCCTGGCTTAGGTCTCATGATTTACTTTTGATGCATATAACATTATTAGGGTCTTTTATTGCTAAATCCACAGGCAAAGTTCTGCAGTGTACATGAATGTTCATACTGAGCAGTAGAGACCACACTGAAAGGCAAAAATATGCATGATCATTAAAGGTGTCCTAATAGAGTATCACTAGACAGCCGTTCCTTTTTCACAGCAGCACTCAACCTTCCACAGACATTCCTCGCACAGTAACTGATCATGGTTGTGTGCACATATCAATGTGTCAAGCCCTTTGTCCTTGAGTTGCACCCTGGAACTAATTTGCAGCTGGTGAGGAGCGTGCAACACGAGCCAGAAATGCAGCAATTAAACTGACATTCAGCTTTCTGTTCACTTGTCTTTCAAAACACAGAATGGCTAGTGCTCCAAAGCCCAGTGACAGGAAGTTCACGAGTGAAATCCCTTGATCCCTGAGAGGGAGCAGAGGCAATAATTACTGGCCTACACATTTTGATTTATTGTAGCGCTAGATTCTCCTGGCATGGTTATAAAACACTCCCAAGGCCTGCCTGAGGGTGATGCAGAGAAGCATCATCATCCCACATGCATGCTTTGGAGATGCAGAGAATTTCTTGCATGATATTACGACATACTTATTAATCTTGCTTTAGGTTTACCAAAAACTGTTTGAAGTCTTGTCGCTTTGAAAGAATATTTCAACAAATTAAATGGATCTGTAATCTGAGTATTAAATGAGCACAAAAGAGAAAGCGACATCTCAAGGCAGACAGATTGACAACATCACCGGTGCATAGAGAAGGATAAAGATCGAAGACGAATCCGATATCCCCCTGAAACCTGTGATTGAGTCCCTTTTTGGCAGATGTAGAAGGCTAAGCCACTCACAAGCTTTAAATATCAGCCAGTCAATATGATGTTGAAATAATGAAATAAAACAGCAACAGAATATGTATTAATGTAGAGAAGAACAGCATGTCATTTTGAAAATATGATACAGATTGCTCGACTCAGTCAAATTTGAGATCACTATTAAAAAATCCTTTTACCGCAGATCAATCCTGAGCCATACGGTCAGATCAGATCTCTTTAAGAGCTCAACACAAACCTCAAGAAGGCTCAGTTCTTCCCTAACAGAGCTTAAATACTACAACAAACAGGGCTTTCATTCACAGCTCATACAACACACAGTGTACAAAACATCATTTAGTGGCATCAATAAAATGGACATTTGCAGAAATGCACTTTATAAAGTTTAACAGACCCTACTGAGTAGTGCACACTGTAATTATGAGAAGGTTATAATGTACAATCTGTTTCATTTTTAGACTAGAAGGAGGACCCAAATGAAAAAAACCAAGGCTAACTGATTAAAGGAAAAAAAAGTGAACTTTAGTGGCAAAAAGCTGGAAAGCAACAAACAAAGAAGAAGAAAAGGAGGATTCTGAGGTGAAAAAAAAAAAAAAGCACAAACAAGGACTGTATGAGCACATAGGCATGAACAGACATGAATACACACAGGAAGAGAAATAGAAGGAAGAGACACAGGAAGCAAGTGCAAACTGCCAACTGAAAGCAATGACGCACATGAATAAATACACAAGAGCTTAATCAGGGACAGATGAAACTAATAAAGCAGTTAAAAAGGCAAATGGCTTGGGAGCAGAAGAGTGAAGCTGGGGATTTGAGGTGGATCAAGTGGATAAGGTGTAAGACAGACCTCAGGTGGATGATCTCTGGGATCGACAGGAGTAGAGCAGGCAGGGGAGCTCAGCCAGCCAGGCGGCCTGACAAAAGGACAGAAGCAGAACATCGGACCTGAGTAGAACAACCCTAGGAAGGGTTTAAAAAGTTAGCAGGTGTTGGGGGCAAACCTGGAGGCAGGGCCTACTGGGAAAAAGGGACAGGTTTGGGTCAGACTACTGAATAGGTGTCTACTGGACTACTAACTCTGTTTTGGTGAGATGACAGCAGGGACCCCCAACTCTGGATAACAGTTGCCTCATAACCAAGAACTTGCTTAAAATTGAAAGTTGACGGCTTTGTGACTTAAAACTGTTACACTGCAGGTTCACAAAGCCATGCGACATTGACCGCAGTGCAGACTTTGGTGAAGGCTAGCTGGATGGATGGTAGCAGGCAGAGGCAAGACTAGAGGCCAGTTGGCTTGTTGTCTACATTCTGGAGACTAGCTGACTGGGAAGCTGACTAAAGGCCAGCATACTGAACACAAATTAAATGGGAATCAGAAGTATAATAAAATCTATAAATCACTCAGGCAATGAATCCTTATGCCAAGGTTTTTTTGTGTGCCATCCTCAGAGCAGCCTCCATGTACTCCCCATCAGAATCCTGTGAATTGCGTGTGATAATTAGGTCAGTTAGAGTACTCACACATAGCTGGCGAGGTTGGTGCAGCTAGTATCGGGCTTGTACAATAAGCTAGATTAAGCAAACAAGCACAAATTGCAAAACAACTCCAGTGTTTGAACTGCTTTTCAACTTAAAGCAAATCTTGCCTTGCTTTAGCTGAGCAACTTCAAAGAAGTCCTGCTGACTTCAAACCAGTGCTAGATACATGTCCTACATCACAAATAAGCTAAAGGTGAACACAGTAAACTCACCATCAATGTATCTTGGGGATTCATCCTATTTTTCCTGATAATGCTACACTGTCAACATTAAATCTGTCTTGAAAGCACAGGAATAATAAACAAACAACACAACACACAGCTCAGATCTTGTGTGCATAGCCTTAACTAAAGCAACATACTGTCTTGCTGCAACAATATGACAATTTGACAAATGTTATCCTTTTCTTTTATCTCTGTTTTATTTCAACACTACACTGAACTCCAATATAAGTCTACATGATTTCAGATTGTGTGTGTTAAACTCTCATTTGGTTGCCTTTCTTCTCCTTCATCTGTGATGTGAAAACAGCAGGTTTCAACACATTCAGAGAAGTAAAAATGCTCATAGTTCAGCAATAACATCCTTGTGAACCCTGTAGCGTCTCCTCTGCCTGGCTGTCAGTGCTGTCGACAGGGCCGGCAAAGTTTACAGCCTGCCACGTCATCGCTCCTGCACTGCTACTGTATACAATGACACAGCAAAAAAACAAGAGCTGAAACTTGTTTACCCACCATTCAACCTCAGGTTTCAGCCTCTCTTATCATCTAATCCCAAGCACATGTTGTCACATGGATTTTTTCTTTCATTTCAGCAAATTGTGTTAAATATATGGTTATGTTTCTGCTCATTGTAATTCCTCACTGACTCATTATCCATGTTTATCCATAAGTGTGTGATTCTGTGCAACAGTGCCTATTTTTAAAGTTTATTTTTAAAATATGGAGCATATAATATATTTGTTAAGTGCATACAGAGAACCAAGAAATATGAGGAACTGGAACCAGATGCAGACTATGCAGGCTGAGGAAAAGCAGCTCATCGATTAAAAATACAAAAATCTAAAAAACAAAAGACTTACAGGAAATATGGCAGGCGATGGTCATAGTACAGGAAGGTTGTCCAAAAGGCACACAAATATACCAGAGATGCAGGCAAGAAACTAAAATCTGATAAATAAAGGGAGTCCAGAAAAACAAAACTCAAAATACACTGGTTGAACTAAATGTGAAGGAAACTCTGAACTGGCAACTGAAAGAGGACCTGAAATAAGACCAAAAGAAACAAATATGCTAATCACACAACAGGCACCGTGGTAAGGACAAGGAGCTGGGCTGGTGGCTAACTAGTTTGGTGGCTAGCTGACCCAGGAGTGTTATCTGGAGTAATGTTAGCTGAGTTTGGAACAGTACCAAGGTGTTGGCTATAGATGGGTGACTTGGGTAGAGGTCTAATGCTGGCCAACCACATAGAAGGCTAACAGAGGCTGCAGCTGCTGGAGCTATCAAGAAGCACATTTTCAGACACACAATCTGGGTTTTATACTGGGGGTTAGCTCCCTGACAGTCAGGCTGAAGGCTGAAGGCAAACATGGTGATGGGTAGCTGGCCAAAACCTGACCAACTTGGAAATAAGCTAAGAAAAAAGTTTTAGGCTTGTGGGCCTGGGGCCAGCAAAGCGGGGGGGAAAGCCTGCTGAAGAACAGACTAGAAGACTGACTGAGAATCTGCCACGTTCACCAAGACTAACAGCTAGGAGAAGGAATAAGAGAAACTTGACCCAGATGCTGAGTCGAGGGAGTTAAATGATCAATTGTGCAAAAATTCAACCAAAAAATAAATAAATAAATAAAAACTGTAGGCAACGGTCAAAATTAGGGAAATCATGCCATCCAAAAGGCAAACAAATCCAAAAGAGATGCAGGCAAGATGAGCAAAAGATGAGCAGAGTCCAGGAAAACTAAGATCTAAAGTACACTGGATGAGATAAAAATGATTGAAAGGGGCAGTATGATGGACTGGCAAGTAAAAGAAAGAAAATACCTGAAACAAAAACACACACACAAAAAAAAACAATTTAATACAGGTGACAAAGAAAAAGGGAAAGACAAAAAAGAGACAGGAAGTAAATTTAACTCCCGCAGACACACACACACACACACGCCCACACACACACACAACAGAGAGCCTCAAGCACCACTACAACACAAGGAAGCACACAGAAGCTTTAATGAAGGGACATGGATGTGCTTCTGGTGACTGACAAAGCTCCCTAAAAGAGCAGACTGTGTGTTTTTCCAGTGCAGACATGAAGTGTGTGACAGCAGCTCCTCATGGTTGGTTAGCTCCAACTATCAACTCCACTGTACATGGCTGTTACTGCTACACTGAGCGGGGTCATTCCTGCTGGGAGGGAGGAATCTAGCAGAATACGGGTCTTAAGTTTCACTTCAAATGAGGTGAAAATCTCCATCACACACATAATGATTCTGTCCTCCTCCAAGATTTTGAAATATTAACAATACTTTTTTACATTCCTTGGCTTCTTAATGTCGGTGCTCAACTTTCTGTCAGAGAGTCTTTCTAACACATGGTTAACAATATGAAACGCTCAGTGTTGTTCAGTTGCTCAAGTTTGGTTTGGTCAGGTTTAAGCCTCAAAACTGCTTGGTTTCAGGAAAAGAATGTTGGTTTTACACTTTCTGTTTCACGTGGGTCTCAGTTCCTGCTCTCATGGGCAAGCGTCCTGTGTGTGACCCGTCACACCACACAGACCTCCACCTGCCTTGGGTGGAGCAGTTGCTTTGAGAGTCCAATGTGATATATATGGACTAACACTGGAGTTTTACTGAGAGCTCGATGCATGTCATGCACACAGTAAAGGGTACTTTGTGTATCCGTATAGGATGACACAGGAAATGTCAGACTGTCGGTATTTGACAGCCTGTGAAAAAGGGCTGGCTTTACTGAAATGCCAGTTTTTTCTGAGGTCCATTGGGTGCAAACTTATATGTTTAAAGCTACAAATAAAACTTTCTTGCCATGACAACATACCAACTTGCATTGTTATTTTGAGAAAACTCAGGTTTCAAACTAAAGGTTTGAGTCATTTTAAATGAAAAAGTTTTTTTTATGATAAATTACTATGGTTTGTCATTATATGACAATATTGTATTTTGTTACAATGGAGAAAAAAGATATACAAAGTTTTTTGTTGAGGAGTCTGCGACTTTGTTTCTAAGGAAACATCGAGAATTCAAAGAGCATATGATTGCCGTGTTTTCCTTTCTAAAACTACCCACTTGAAAGGAAAACATCCTGAGTTTTAGAAAAACATAAAAACAAAAAAAAAACAAAGAAAAAACACGAACATCTTCTGTGTATGCTTCCTTTAAAGTTTTCACAACAGTGTATCGTTTTAGGTAAAACTCTTTTTGTTTTTTATGGTCACCTTGGGGCTTTTGCTATTCCTCACCAACCAGGAAGTGACACCCACAGTGTAGCAGTCAGTACCTGTTACAGGACAAAAGACGTAAAGCTCTTTACTGATTTGAATTCATTTAGCACTGCAATAGAGTTAAGCTTTTATGGTAACTTGAAGTATTAAGGAGGTACATTTGAGACGGAGCATATGTGAGATTATTCTAACAGTATGGGTTTATTGTTTTTGAGTTGCAGAGCAGACTGTCTGCTTTTTTTTTAAAATATATCTTGGCTTCATGTTACTAATGACAAATTTTCTGGCGCCTGTTTTCCTTTGTGCTTTTTCAGGTTTAGAGAAGAATACTCACAGCTGTCATCCTTCAGAGCAGCGCCATTTCAGCAGAGTAACTTCACATCTCGAGACAGTGAGTGTCTTTGATAATGGTCCTTGAGCAAGACTAGAAAGATACACTTGTGCAAGTTCAATTGTAGAAAATCAATGGGCTACACAAACTCTGTATTACAATATCTGCAAGCTGTGAAATTAATCAAAGGTCACGTAAATTAATAGATATTGTGACATTATCAGGCCTTCATTATTATACCACTTTTATTACTGTTGGGATCTGTTGCAAAAGCTTAGCATTTTTGGCTATGTGTAAATAATTAATAACATTATTAAGTAAAGGGATGTAATTTGATTAAAATCCCTTAGAGCACCTTTCTTCAAAAGAGAAATGATTGTCAATTACTTATTTAATCTCATAAGTATTCTAACTATGAATTTGGAACCTGGATTATTAATTAACTGTATTACTATAACCAAAGTGACCCCTTCAGTTGCCTGTAAAAGCTAAAGGACTCAGAGTTGAGGGGGGAAAGATGGCAACAGTCAATCTGAAACAACACTGAACAAACCAGCAAAGCATTCATTTAAGAAAACACCAAAACAGAAAAGACAGATTAATAATATTATTCAATAAAGTACTCTATACAAGTGTTTGGTTGTGTGCATGTATTTGTGTGCATGTGTGTAGGTGTAAACTCAAGGGACTCTGTGAATGTGACTTTAGTGTAATAGTAATAGTAATTGAGTTCCTGTGGGTAAAACAGGTTTTGGATTCAAGTCCGATCTCATATTCATGTGTTTTGCAAGGCCTGCACAAGTTTTGTCTTTGCTTCTTTGTTCTTTATCAGGCTTTAGTATGACATGCATGCCTTTTTTTTGTTCAGTCACATGGTGGGGTCCCAGTATTAATGGAGAGTGTCCTTACTGCAGCCTTGACCGTCACCATCCTTTTCACAAGATACGTCTATTGTGCAGTTTTTCACCCAGCTAGCCTATTGATGGCCCCTCTACCATCTAACTCACTCTTTTCAGGCTGCCTTTAAAGCGTTCCATCCTCATAAAATCTAGATGACACCTTAATAAAGGCTAGATGACCTTTCCCTCGCTGTGTGGATCCACACACCTGACCGTCTGGTGGAGGACCACACAGTGCTTTGGTCTGTATTATTATGATGATGCTTTATTTGCCACTGATTGTGAAGCAAAACAAAGGATTGCATTAACCTTTTTCAACATAAGTGCACAACCAAGCCCAAGCAAAAGCAAGTATGTTTTGGTTAATGCATTTAATACGGTGGCATATAGCCTGTGTACAGGCATCCTATGAAACACTGCTGTGTATGTTTTATTGATATTTATACCATTGTAATATACATCTGCAATACAAGACCATTGTTTTTTGCCTCTGAGAAAATATTTAGTATGCATTTTAAATTTACTGTGCATTTAATTTAGTTTAAAGATGTTTTTCTATTTGTATCTTTACTCAGCTTTGACAGATTGCGTACAGAATAAAGAGTGCACACTGTCAATCACCAGAAAAGCATTTTTTTCTACATATGCATATTAGGAGAACCTATCACACCATCTGGGCAGTCCAACATGAAAACATATTATGTCAACATCAGTGAGTAAGTGAGCATTAATTGAAAAAAAAAAACAAAGCTAGGTTTCTTTATTAAAAATTACACCCAACTCTAACTAAACTAAACTAGTTTAAATTAGATTATGTTATGACCTAAAATTAACACTAATTTTGCTATATAATGTTGTTTACCTTACACCCCCGATTTTTCTCTAATTTGTAATAATCTTGAGTAATAAAGGTGAGCTGGTTCATCTTAGCAAGCACAAATGACCTGTTAACACTTCAGCAAGCTTGATAAACTGTTATTGAATAGCATTTTGAACAGCATCGCTTTTAAATAGATTTTTAACTTAGTCTGTATATGGTTCTTTATTTCTCAGTATGTGTGTAATCAACTGTTATTCACACATTATTTATATTTTTGCCCTTTCAGGATGAATTTCAAAATATTTAAATGAAAAGTTATGGTGAGATGTAGCAGTTAAGCAAAAACAGAATTAACATCATGATGCCCATTGGAATTAAATCAAACAGAAGTTTTAAACATCTCATTGCAGTGCCAAAACTTGCAAAAAAGGACAGAGTAAACAACATATGCTCCTTTACAGTTTGAAAATACCAGCAGAATCGTGATTAAACATGATGGATTTCACACAGTGGGCCCGATGTGATGATAATATCTCAGTTTCTCTAAAGAAATTTTCAGTGTTGTCAAGATTGTTATTTACACATTCAAAAGTTTAGCTAGGAAGGCAAAATTAATCCATGCTTTGATGTTAATAATGATTCCTTTATTTCTCATGTCAGACAAACTGCCTCCACTAAAATCATGTTGAAAGCTGGAATGTTGCACAATCAAGCAAAACAGAGCACAATATTTGAGTATTACCTTTCAAATGTAATCAGGACTTTGTGAGTGTCTGTTAAAGGTGCCTAAACCACAGGCTTGTTTATCATTTTTCAACATTTTACTTAGAATTTCTTTGCACTCTCTCTCATTTCTTGGAGTACATTCAAATAATAAAATCATTTCCCACTCAGGAAGTAATCAAAGGGTAACAAAAAGGGTACGTGGGTCGAAAATGACACATGACATTCAAATTCTATTAAAAAACAAAAAAACATAATTGTTTCACTTGAGTCACACAGTCAAACCTCCCCACCTGATTTAAACTGTACATTCAGATCCTTCAGATGTGTCTAGATGTATATACTTACTGCAGTAACTGACAACCTCTGTGTCAGTTTCAGCTTGTTTATTCAACATTCAAGTTTTCTATATGAAAAACAATAACCATCATTTGTTGCTGTTTTTTTTATATTTTTCATTTTTCAATCTCTTATCTCTTTCTCTGGCAAAATAATAACAATAATCTGTCATTATTAATCAACCTTTCTTTTTGACATTCTAACAAATGACTCAGTGGTTTGACTTTGCTTTCAAATGCTTTCCTCTGAAGCAGTGGCATGCAGCTGTGACTTGTTAAGAAAGGCAAGCAAAGATGACTCACTGTGTGATTCTGCTGTTCATTACTTTAAAGAGACTTAAACATGCTATTTCATGATTTAGTGCTACATGTCCTTCATGAGCTGGAGGTCGTTCTCCCACTGGACAACTTCTGCTTTCTGGCCAGAAAAAACAAGTGGTACTGCAAACAACAGTAACCTTATCAAGTTGACAGTAAATAGGAATCAAATGAAAACAATCCCTTTATTTTAATCCTTAAAATGTTTAACATTCATAGACAGTGACTCACAGATTACTGCATTACCCTGCATCATTACCCTTCTTCCTAAACTTGCTGCAGATCTTGTACAAAGAGCCCCTTAACTTAATTATCAAACAGGGAAGGATATTAATATGAAAATTTAAAGAAGCAAAACAGAATTAAAAGATTTAGGTATAAAGTTTTTTATGTATTTTTTGTTGCAACAATGTAAATCACAAATCATCCCAAATGATTAGCACACATTTTCTTTTCTTTACTATTAAAAGCGGTTAAAATCGTATTTGACTGTACAACTCTATATAGTGCATTGATTCTCTTACTTGGTTCTTATTCTCTTTCTCTTGCATGCACATGTAATAGAACATATTTCCACTCTATTTATTTCACAGGTTAATTTTAGCAGGTAAAATAGGCCCAGCAGATTTTTCTACTCTCTGTTATAAGAGAGATGTTTGTCTTTGCTCGTTCTGTACAGGGGTTCAGCAGGGCAATAGAGGACATCAGGTGACAGGATGAGGTGGAAAGAACAGGGCTGGAAGAAAAGCTGAAGATCACAGTTAATAGGAAGTCTTGTAGAAGTGACAGACAGCAGCTGCTGGATGAAATGAGGAACATGTAGAAGAGGCTGTCAATTACAAGAGGAGACAACTGAGAGGTAAAGTCTGACCTCCTGAAGGCTTGGGGGGTGTGATAGAAAGATGAAGTGATTGAGCTTCTTCACTACCAGCACTCTAATGTTTAAAAATATATGATAAGGATATAATTGAAGACAAAGCAGATGGGAGCATAAGTCAATGACTGGAAAGAGTCCAGTGGGCTTAAGAGCATTCAAGAGAAGTGGCAGAGAGGTTGACCACCTTAAAGAGCTCCTCACTGAAAAGGACAAGCAGATCAGCAGGGCCAGTGAAGAGAGACGAGCTCGTACCAAAGCTCATGTGGACATGTTGGCCCAGATCACAGACGCTCACTCTGCTGTGAAGCACAGCTGAATGAAATGTGTCTCTTTCCAGGTAAAACTCCAACAGCAGCTGGCAGAGAGAGACGAGAGCCACCAGGAGAGCTCTCAAAGACAGCTGAGAGCTTCAGGAGAGAGCTCTCAGAGAGAACAGAGAGCTTCAGGAGAGAGCTCTCAGAGAGAGAAGAGACCTTCCAGAAGAAGCTCTCTGACACAGTGCTAACATCCAGAAAGCAGCTGTCTACACAGCTGTCTGTGCAGCTGGAAAAGAGAGAACAGCAGTGGGAAAAAAAAAGACAAAAAAGAGCCAGAGAAGAAAAGTTCTGGAGGAGGAGGAGATGAAGAAGGACATCGATCTGCATGCTCCAAGTATGCGGCCTCACCTTTTCGTTTGGTTTCTCACTACAACTTTCAGGGGATTTCACCCTGGGAAGCAAACGAAAAACATGCTGTCTTTCTTTGCAGAAGTTCATGATGGTAAACCAGGAGAAGAAGAGCTTCTGGAGCTGCTGTTTTTATTTTTGAAAAAGATACCTTTACCCCTTCACCCCTCCTAACCCCTCAAAAATGGGAATGTTAAAAGTGATCTGAAATCATAATTTCGTAGAAGCTGATATGTTGTCCTTCCTGATTTTGTATAATTCCTTTATATGAGAAATCAGGAAGGACTTTTGACCACTCAAACTTTATCAAAACCGAGAATATAATAAGAAACACACTCACTTGCACACACAAATCCATTAAAAAAACTGCTTTTTGTACTCAAGACTGATACGAACAAACACAGTTGATGCAAGACATACACCGTTTCCAAATGCATCCTGGCAGACATTTCAAAAGCCAAATATATGAATTAAGAATGAATAATGTGTGGTGAGGATGTGACCAGCTTTGGCAGCTCCTGGGGCTAACACCAAAAAAACTCTTTGTGACACAGATGTCCATAGAATTTAAAAATAAATTAGACTATAGACCAGGAGCTACAGAAACACAATAATGTGACAGCAGGTGAGAAACAGAAACGGTTACATTCACAAAGAGTATTTTCAAGTAGTGACAGACAGCAAAAGCAGTTGAAGTCAGGGAAGTGATGCAGCACTTTGTAAAAATATGTGACTCCCTGGACAGTGCTCATTTTGTTGTACTTTGCCTTGTATAAGTGTCTTAATTGGGCGGTTTGTTCGAAAGTGTCATCGAGCCCTTCAGCAACAAAGAAAACACTCTGCTGACTCAGAGGATCTGCAGTAGAGCTGCAATAACTAGTCTGTTAATCAACTTGTCAACGGAAAGATTTGAAACCACAAATGTAACAAACAGATTTTAAAAGGAAATGTATTTCCCAAGTGTGAATACAGAAGAGCCTTTAAAGTTAGTGTGTCTTTGTTTAATGCCAACTTTTAATCCAAACGTTCCACTAGATTCCTTTGTCCTTTGTTCACAATAAGTTGAAGACTTTCTCATGGTTGCCTTCCCTCATTCTTGAATCTCTTTCAACCCCTGTCTCTTTTGGACTTATGTGTTTGGTCTCACCAAAAAAAAAGGAGGAGGAAAAAATGTCCACAGAGTAGTTTAAGACTAAATAACCGGAATCAGATTAGGTTTAAGTACACAAGAGGATGAAGAGTCGGGATGGCTTTATTGTATTTGGGAAACGTGGGAAAGTTGTCTCAGCAGAGAGAAATTTCCAACAGAAACAAAGGGAACAACAATACCACTTGTTAGTATCAGCATTTTTTAAGACACATTTAAGCTTCAAAAATCATTAGTGAGATACTTTACATCTGGAAAAATATGTATGGAAGTCAGTAAGAGAGAAATGATTTTTTGATCCTGTTTGAAATACATATATTAAATTTGTAAGTTTATAAAATAGATTTGTAAGGCAAGGAAGTAATAGTTTGTGATGTAACTGTTCATTCTCTTACAGAGCAAACTTACTCTTCTTTTGTGTAGCTGCAGCTCTCAAAATAGTGACACCTGTGATCACTTTTTATCTCTTTTTATACTTTCCCCTTGTTCTCAGGAATCAAAGTGAAATGTGTTTGGAATGTATCAGCCATGTTGGTGTTGGTGAGGTTTACTATGCAAAATCAGAGACACTAATCACTAAGTTTAAATACATAAAACAAAATGGTATCTAAATATCTTCAAAACAAACTGTGACTTCCTTTATTTGCAAAATGATCTTTTAAACTGAAAAACATCACATGACTATATGATGGTACACATAAGGGGGATCAAAAAATTAAATTGACTCCTTGACTAATTTCTATTGACAACTGCATGGAATTAAACTTGTGCCAAAAAAATCATTTTTCTTTTTTGTGTCTGCTCATGTGGAGTCATCCAGCCTCAGGATGAAGGGGGCCGGGTTTAATAAATGCTGCAATTTAACTTTGAATTAACACATTATAACAGAATTGCCACTTCAAGCTAACTCACTAACAGGAGTGACATCAATCTTGGCAACTTCTTTTTTTTTTTAATTTTCACGTACAAATTTGTGTTGCTGAACAAAAGCAAACTGATTAAATGGTGCTTAAAAATGAGGAACTGAAGACAAACAGAACAAGTTTTTCATTTCAGCTGTGTTACAGTATCCACTTTTTCAAATTCAACCTCTTTCTGTTGGATTAAAAAAAAGACAAGTACTCAATAAAATATGAATATTGAAAAAACTGTGTGAACTCATCCACTGTGTCTCTCACTATCTTGATAACCCAGTTAACAAGTTAGCACTGTCTCCATCAAAGCCACTGTGTAAATCATTCAGAAATTTGCAGAGCTAAAGATACCTGCAGGCTGAATATACTCTGTATCTCTATTTTCAGCTCTGTAAAAATAAAAAAAACAGCTCCACACACATGGATTTATGAGGATCCAAATATTAATCTTGAGCTGACCTTTTTCTGGCATTATTGCATTGTACACCCGGGAGATGAAAATGCAAAGTGAATTCAAGCCAAAACAGTCAAATAATGAATTCAGTTTTTAAGGTCTAATAACAGAAGCTTGCAGACATTGTTTATACTCATCTAATTACACATATGACTTAAAAATACCATTTTTTTACCAATTCAAAAATAATAAATATACTGAGCTGCTTGCAGACTTGGAGAATCAAAGCAGAGGCACGTTGACAGAGCTCAGTAACTATATTCAGAATTGTCTGTGTTTGTTGAAGATCCATTAAAATTGCATGCCAGAGCTAAAATAGAAAAGCATCTGCATGTGTCCCATCCTGTTGACTCTGACTGCCATATGGAGGCGGAATTACTCGTACCGTCACCTTCATCAGCAATCATCCACATGTGATGTGACACAAATGGAGGCAGAGTTGCCACTGAGCAGCTAGCCTGAAGACTTTGTGGTTAGCAAGCAGTGCAGAAATGGGACTTCCTCTCGCCCCGTCAGATACTCTGCTTCAGCTGAGTTGAAATCTGGCTTCACTTTCTGCAGGAATCCATAAAACCCTCGCTGGGTCATCCAAAGATGCTGATAAGGATTCCACCCTTAGTTTAACCCTTTGTCTGCTTTCTGGATTTTCCAAAAGAACTGTTAGAAGAGACACCTCAACATGATGTTTTTTGTTGTGATGTTCTCTGTAATCATAATTAGTTCCCAATAATTTATTTCAATCATTCTAGCCACAGTCTAGCTACAAGTATTGATTTTGTTGTTGCTATTAGAGTATGAAAACAATCAACAGAGCTTTAGCTTTGTTCTCTAAAGTGCAGGGAAACTTGCTCTCGCTCATCAGCCATGCATGAGCGATGGTAGAATTGTGCAAGTGTGAACTATAACAGTTGGTCGACCTGTCAACACTGTAGTCACACCTTGCTGGTTCATGGTTGCTGCTCTCATTATCAACAAGCTTTCAGCATAGCAGCTTTTATCTGCAGAATCAGCCCTGCTGTCAACCTGCCTCAGGTGTTGGGAGAGAGCAAAGAACAACTTCTCTGACACCACAACACAACACTGCACTGTTCACTGAGTACACAAGTCCCTTTCAGTAAAAACAGTGAATACTGTACAGCGTCAGGAAATGCACAGATGTGATCAGTTTTGAAATAGGACACTTGTTGGCAAAACAGAGTTTGAACACAACATTAACATTATCACCTTTTCAGTTGATGTGGCAAACGTGTTAACAGTTGATTATTTACACATGCAGCGGCACTAAGTGATTAAAAAAATGACTAGTGATGACAGTGCAGTTCTACACAAAGTTCACACTCCCTGGGCCATAAATATAGTGATCGTGTATATTTATTTTCTTGAGATGATAATGTGGAAATGTGGAAATGACCTGATGTTGACCTGGTTCTTAAGCTTATATCTGGATGGAAATTTTTTATATCCTTATAGGGCCAGAGAGTGTAAATGAAAATATTAAAATGAATTCATCTTAAAATGTTAAGATGTTTTAAATAATAAATGTCTTTATATTGATGTGAAATCATAACCTTTAAACTTTATTTTATAACTTCTTTCTCATGTTTTTTTCCCTCTTTAATAAGCTGAGATAAGATGTGCCAAGTATAGTTTGAATGTTATTTATGGATCCAGTGGGAACAGAGCTTCAAGAAAATCAGCAGAGCTTCACGGGCTTCAGAAAGGAACTTTTCTCTTTCTTTTTTTTTTAAAGTACCTTCCTCCCCCTTTCAGAGGGGACTCATCTGTTCCTAATATTACACACTTGTGCTTTGGAAACCTTTGTAACTAATGCATTATGCTAGTTCTTCTGAAAAAATGCTGAAGGCCTTATACAGGATCTATAGCAGAACACGGTCTGAAATCACATGAAAACACATTATTATCACTTGAGAAAAGTGTGAGGCGGTATATCAAGTTCAGCAATTAGGTTCAGCCATTTTTTTTTCAGCATTATTATTCATTAGTGAGCAGATATTTTACAGCATTGTGAAAATTCAGTGTTTTGTTTGTTAATTTCTTTAAAGAATAACATTGACTCATAGAACTACTGTGAAATTGTTTCCAGGACAGATGCAGTTTTTCCCATTTGTCAGGACATCTGGACCAACAAAGGAAGTCAGCTTATATCAATACATATTTGAATTAAACTGAATGTCTGAGACAGGAGCTGCAAATTTGACCCCTTTCATTTATGCTTGAAATAAACAATTGTTGAGCCAAACAAGTAAATGGTCCAATAGGCTGAAGCCATTTAATCAAAAGTTGGTTTGGAATTTTAAGAGCAAGTTGTTTTAATTAAATCAAGATTTATTTATTTATTTTGCTCATCTGGTAAGTTAATTAGACCTAATTTCAGCACGAATAGCCTGAGGAAGAACAAGGCACATTAGCCCCAGTGAGCATGCTTCTCTTTACACAGGCGCATTATTAAATGATGATACAAGGTTAAATTTATTTGCATCATGATTGTATATAAATTGCAATCTACTGTATATTTATGAAAAATCAAGTTAAATCTGTGTTGTAAAATTAAA
>JAPZDY010000012.1:24075070-24092778 GCA_029783645.1 Ctenochaetus hawaiiensis | reverse complement strand
AACTTAATGATTCCCTTCACTTAAAAGTGACTTTCTCTTATGTTTGTGTCCTCTACCATGTCAGACCTTGATTTGATCGAGTTCCGTCTGTATAAAGTTTGGCATTAGAGAGGTTTCATCACATTTCTTAACAAAAGGGGGCGATGTCTGTGTTCTTCCCTAAACTCTTAAATCAGATGTAACCCAGAAGAGCTAGATTTGGTGCGTCACAACTTGGAAAGCCAAATGAAGACAAAGAATCCTGAGACCTCCAGTGCAGAGTGGAAGTATCCGTAAAGACGATGAGAGTTTGCATTGGTACAAGCAATAACGCTGACAAGCTAACAAAAAAAATTTAAGATGCTAACCAGAGTTACCTTTCTGATACGTCTGCTAGTTTTTGATTTTAGCACACAACAGATTCCTCATCTGAGCCTCATACGTGTTTATGCTTCAGTCTGAGTTTCAAACATGATGCCCATCACTGAATTTCTCCAGTGTTTCCACAAGCTAGTCATTTTGGTACGCACAGCTCTCCCACTGATCAACTTAATACAAGCAGCTGTGTTGGTGGAGCAAAATGACTGTGATATGTATTTGCTGAATTTTCAATGAGAAATATAGAGCAGAAGTGCTTCCATCTACTTTCTAGGGCTTTTCATTACTTCTTGTGCAGAAAAAGTAAAGTTAAACAAATTCATACCAGAGTATGTAATATATTATAAAGATGCCCAGAGAGGAACTTGAAAAAGCTTCTATCAGGAAAGACCAAAACCTTGTGCAAGGCCAGATTTGGACCCTGGATCACTGTTTGTCTGCCACTGCTGTATATGGTACTGAATATTAATAATAATACAGCCATTTGGGTCACAAACAGAATATGTATTCATCCCTCTTCAACACACTCTTAATGTGTCTCAATGTCCACATACACATACATACTAGAATAAAATTACCACATTACCACAGTAGAATAGCCTCGTCCATTTCAGCTATTGTTACAAATGCATCTAATTTACAAAGCAGGTCTTCATGTAAGCCATTTTTAAGTATTTTAGTTTTACATTCAAATTAGAGAAAAGAGGCAAACATGTTATTCGAGATGTAATGTGAGAACTGTGAGTAAAACACTGCATGTTTCAGTCACAGTGAGTCACCTGCTGCTTTGTTAAAGGAGCTTTCTTTAAAAGCTCTTACTCTGTTTGCCTGTCTGATACTGTTGTTTCATTTATGAAGCTACACTGACTTCAGTTAATTCCAGTCAACAATTAGGTCCTGTGTTCAGTAACTATGAGCCACTAGATAACTGGTGCAAATGCAAAAAAGACTCAGGGATATTCAAGGAGAATACCCTCAAGTCTCTGTACACATTGCACAGATAATAATAAGTATCAGTTATTATTGCATATATCTTGTTGCAGTTGCTTCAGAGGATTTACTGCTTTTCACTATTCATATTCACATTCTTTTTTATTGGTTGATTGGTTGTTTGTCTCTTCTCTCCTGGGAAAATGTTTTTGCAATGCCTTTCCATCAATGACAATAATACAATTACAAGTGTGGAACAGTCATAAATTAGTCGGTGGCAAACATGAAAACCAGCCACAGCAAACCACAACCAAATAAAACTTATGAAGTAATACTTAACTTTCATGTTCACTCATGCACAAACCAAGAGAGAAAGGTGCAGAGGGCAGACTCTCACCGTAATTATTATGATAATAGCAGTGGCAGTGACAACACCAATAAAACTTGTAATAAAGATAATTGTTATTTTTCTTTAGTCCAGAAGGTTCAGCCAAAGAGGGCAAAGGCACAGCCTCTGCCATGAAGATTTAATTAGCTACTGTATATGAGTGCAGATTTAGGTCAGATTTTCTTCTGAGACTTTGACTTAGTTCATATCAAATGGGGATTTTCCCTACTTGTGCAATTTTGCTTTGGGTGCATTGGGGTCCTACTGACCCACATTCTGTGTTTGACCTCTGTGAGAGAATTCAGAACAGCCTGGCGTGAGAAGTGAAGCTAAATATTTATTGGCTTTAGCAGTCTTTGATAAGGATCTTTGGCAATGGTGAATAAGTTGTACATCACCACTATCTCCACTGTGGATCTGTTTATGTTTTTCCTGCATTTCATCATCAATAGCGTTCAGTGAAACTGACACAGCATGTTAACATTCAGTTGGAATTGTCATAGCTGTTTACTACTAAGAGTGCATTTCAACAACACTGCTGCTGACACCTGTGTTGTGCAATCGTCACCAATCACACATTCACGTTTATGTCTGTGAGGATGTTGTGACGGTTGAGCTGCTGTTCTCTGTCATAACAGAGCAGTTACCCTCTGTCAGCGGCTTGCTAGCAAAGGCCAGTGCAGTCTCGTTGGTTCCCAGCCACAAGCCCAACCTGTTTATAAGGTCACACATAGACCTTTCCAAACAGCCTTTAAAGTTACTCATTCACTCGAGCCGTTGGAGCCACAAAACTCCAATCCTCCCTGTGAAAGGCACAATAAGTCACTGATGTTTGTAAGAAAAACAAACCATACTGTTGACATATAAATCATTCGGGGGCTAGACTTAGTTTTGACAATATTACTGACTCCTGAGGGACTTATAAGCACATGGGAAACCAAAGCGAGATGGATAGTGTATTCCCTTTGTAAGTACATCATGTTTCAGCGCAACATGAAAAGGCATCCTGTGGAGCAATAACTCATCTTTGCAGTTTCCCACATGACCCTCATGCCTTTGACATATCTAAAGAAGAGTAGTGATGATTACTAAATGGCCCAACTCCAACACCATACAAAACACCCTCATCACACAGGCTGAAACCTAGATCTCTATGTTACCTCACAACAAAGATTTGAGGTGAGAGGAATTCAATAATGAAGAAAGTCAGGACCGCTCCGTGCATGTCACTCAAAGCATACATTAGTTTGCATATTTATTTGCTCATAATATATGTGCATCCATAGATCATTGGTTTTGAACATGAAATGATCTTTTTACTTTGATTTTCTTGGGAAAAAAAGACCTTTTGTGAAAGAGGCGCATTTGTTTTCTTGTCAAGACTTATATAAGAAGATTGTTGCCATTCTAATGCCAGCAGGCTTCTTTATTAGCATAGAAGTGGAATCAGGGGAAAACAACTAGCCTGGTTATATCCAGAGGTTAAAAATGCCTGCTCTGCTCACTTATTGATGCTTAATGTCTCGCTCTTTTAATCAGTGCAAAAACCAAGAAGTCATTGTGTCAGGCCAAGAAACAGGCCGGCACATAACCTCCTGAAGAAACACTACATGCAACTTTTATGCTTAGAATGGTGGAGATTAAACAAATAAAGATGTAGCATGTGAATTGTGGAGCTTAAGAGGTGCCAGGAGGCAGATTTTGTTACCTTTGATCAAAATCCTGCTGGCTGTTTCCAACCGCTTTCAGTCTTTGTGCTAAGCTAAGCTAATAGGCAGCTGGCTGTAACTTCTATTTAGTCAACAGATAAAGGTATGCACCATCTTTTCATCTAACTCTTGGCAAAAACACAAAAACAACATATTTCCAAAAATTACAAACTATTCAAAAAGGTATTTATCTCAAATCAGCCGTGCCACACAGCCCAAAACATGGATTCATGCATGGAAATTATCTTCAAGTGCTCTTTTGACCTGCAGGCCTGGTGGGAACATTTAAGTCCGGCCTGTCCTGAGTCGTCACTCACAGTTTAGGTTGGAGGACTGGGATTAAGTCTTATCTCCACTGGGACATTGTCTCTTATTTGGGTTGGACCCGACATGAACTTGTCTAAGCCCCCTGTGCTGCCACTTCACCAAGCTACGTGGCAAACATTCCTAAACAGACCAGCCCGGGAGATAGCATATCGGTTTCTTAGACATACTGTAACATGAAAAAATCCAAAAGCTCCAGTCTCTCATAGCTTCATGCTTCCTCTGACTCCGACACAGTCTATAAAAAACAACTGCTTATTTATTCTCACTCCATTTTGAGAGCAAACATTTCTTCGACTGAGGCAAAGCAAACAACCGACTCTCAGAGTAAACAGCCCTACACAGACAGGCAGGTTGTTTGTGTCTTGAATGAAATAATAAATCATAAACAGCAGGTTGGCCCAGGGGTTGAGAGGCTGGTTGTGGCTGGTGGGTTTCTGGTTCTGGTTTTGCAGCACTAAACACAATATTTCAGGAGAGTACTTCCAAGGTGCAATGATGGACAGGAGATTCGATAGCAACCTTAGGCTTTGAAGTGTGAAATTATATATGGCCGTATACAACTGATTTGCATCAGCATGAAAAATATTCCGATTACTTCGCGAAAACTGACCGAAGGAGCAGGTGTTAGAATACAACACCAGCCCTCTCTGTCATTTTTCATCATTTGATTTTTTCCACGTCTGTTTAAACATCTCCCACCATTTTTTTCTTAATCAAGCCATGACCTAAAAAGTACTTTCTTACATGAAATATGTATCAGCTCAGTTCATATGAAACAGGCTGTAAACACACAGTAGAAAGAACTTTGGGATGACTGCACAGGGAGTTTTTCTTCCACTCCATCTAAGACAACCCATAACATCAGTATAGGATTACCCACAAGCTCAGACTCTCTCTGTCACACTTTGTCCACCAAGTCTTTGATAAGCCCTTGTTTTTAGTTCTGGATAATGCACATATGGAAAGGTTTTATTGAGCATGGCATTGCATAAAACTGGATTTCCGAAAGAGGAGGCATCTGGTGGGAATGGGTGTCTAATCAAGGCAGGGTCAGAACCAACAGGGTCTGTGTGCTTGTGCCTGAGCAGCAGCAGCTATTCTTTTCCTTTGCCGAGCACATCCAGTTCATCAAACAGAGTTTCATTTACAAATCAAATACATTCAGCACTATAGGGCCTCCTGCTGGGATTGAAACACTCTCCAATGGTTATGTGTCGAAGTGGTTAAACAGTATAGTACCATACTTTCTATACATAAGGAGAGTGCTAATAGAGGTGCGTTAAAACAGAAATCCCACAGGAGTTTTTCAAATATTCAGCCTCACACTGCGCATTGTGATCCAACTTGATTTTTTTCCAACTATTGCCTGATCTCGCAACATGAAAGTCTCGCCTGTGGTTCTACTGGTAATGTCCTTCTAAAGTTACTTGTTTTCACAAGTG
This sequence comes from Ctenochaetus hawaiiensis, assembly GCA_029783645.1. Classification (NCBI taxonomy): domain Eukaryota; kingdom Metazoa; phylum Chordata; class Actinopteri; order Acanthuriformes; family Acanthuridae; genus Ctenochaetus; species Ctenochaetus hawaiiensis. The sequence continues at coordinate 24,087,625 of JAPZDY010000012.1, read as the reverse complement.
TTGTGCGTGTCCGAACGCTCGCCCACCATGTTGTAAATATCTAACTGTCATGTCACCTTGTCTTACATGTATGAAATGGAATCCTGCAGTTTGTCACTTGGAAATATTCAGAGAAAGGAAAATATGAGTAGTTATAGGATTCAAAAACAGCTTTGATCTGCATAGTCAAGTGCTATCATTATCTTTACAGTATAGTAGGCAGGTCATTAAATTCTGGGGGGACACGTCAAAAACATTTAACACTTTTATCTCACACATTTATCTCACAAAGTTCTCTTCTGCTCATGTTCTGAACCAATAAACTACGACCACAGTTTGTTCAGCGGCTACAACTACATGAGTGAGATAAGCTACTTGTATTCTATATAAATCTTTTATATTGTGGCAGTGGAAAGTTTTTTATGTCTTTTTCTTATGCGCAGACTGTAGAGGTGTTATGGTAGAGAGTTTCTCCACACTTTTGTCCTAACAAATGCTGCCTTCAGGACTGTCAGGATCGTTGCTTTCACCCGTTTTGGTAACGTGAACTGCGCGTGCAAAAGTTTGAATACGATATTTTTAAAAACAAAGAACTAATATGTTGTGCCACCACCAGGGAATAAAATGACGGCATATCCCAAGAGAGACCACTTTATTTTTATTCTTATGTAAGATCTAACTTTTGGGTGTCGTAGCTCTTAATAACAATCAACTTTGTTAAGATTTTGTCTTTTTCTAATTTGGAGTTCCAAAAAAAAGTTGTATCTTCTTGAAAAATTTGCGGAAGTTATAATGTTTAATGTGAACAAACTTTTTTAACTTTTAAAGTGTAGACTTACGAGGCGCACCTGAATGCACCAAAAGTCTCGGTCAATTAGTTGAGTTTAGACAGTGAGGAGAGCTTGTAGGCTAGTCGGTCTGCGAGCGCTCTACCAATGACCAGCTAAAACCGCCCCACTGCTCCGACTCTGATCTGCGGGGGTGGGGAGTCAACAAGTTTGGATTTGGACTTTGAAAACCATGGGATTCGAGCTGGACCGTTTCAAGGGGACCGTGGACCCGGATTTCAAATGCAACTTGTGCAATAAAGTCCTGGAGGACCCGCTGACGACTCCGTGCGGTCACGTCTTCTGCTCCGGCTGCGTGCTGCCCTGGGTCGTCCAGCAGAGCAGCTGCCCCGTCAAATGTCAGCGGATCTCCGCCAAAGAGCTGAACCACGTCCTGCCTTTGAAAAACCTCATCCTGAAGCTGGAGATCAAATGTGACAACCACGCTAGGGGCTGCGATGCGGTGGTGAAGCTGCAGCATCTGGCCGAGCACGCCGAGATGTGCGAGTACTCCCCGGCGAAGTGCAGGAATAAAGGATGCAGTGAAGTGCTCAACCTGAGGGACATGGATGCTCACATGCGGGAGACGTGCGACTACAGACCGGTCGGGATCTGCGAGAGCGGCTGCGGATTGATGCTCACTCACAGAGAGCAGAAATTAAACAGCCACTGCTGCCTGAGAGCCCTGAAGGCGCACAACAGCGCGCTGCACTGCAAGATCATCAGCCTGGATCGGGAGTTCAAGAAGCAGACTATTAAAGCCAACAAGAGGGAGAAATCACTCCTGGCACAACTTTCCGCCGTGCACAGCGAGCTGCAGATGACAGCTCTGAAATATCAGAAGAAATTCACCGAGTACAGCGAGAGGATCGACTCCCTCACTAAGACCGTGGCTTTCTCCTGCAAGGTAAGCAACAGTTTCTTCTTTCAGGGAGCGCAGGCAACTTTTTCTCTTCTCTCTCTTATCCAGCGTTTCTTTTTCCTTCTCTGCTGCTGAGGAAAAAGCTGTATGCCAGTGGTGTAAAATACATGAAGTTGTAAAATGAAACCTTCCTTTACTTCAAAAGATGTTTTTGAATGATTCCAAGAAGTTTCTTCTGGTAGTTTAGACAATGGCAGCCTTTATTTAACCCTGGATATGAATCAGTATGTTTCAGTCAAACTTTCTTCATAACCTGCTTTAACAATGTCTGGGGCCAACTTAAAAATATCTTTCTCATTGTGTTTGCATACATTCTGACTTACTTTCTCAGTTTACTAGACCTCCATGTTGTTTGGACAGTCCTCTGACTACATCCCATTAAAATGGAAGTCAAACTTTTTTAAGATTTTTTTTTTTGTACTCTGAGGAATCTCCCTCTCAGAATCAAGTTTTTCGAAGTCTTATGGTGCTGCTTAGAAGTTTGTTTCTTCACTGTCTGCTTTGAGACATGGATGTCAGCTGTGCCTCTGGCCAGCTGGCAGTCAATGGGGGAGGGCCAAATATTTACTGCAGTTCTGTACACAACAAGAGCCAGGTTCCAGTTATATTGCCTCCTCGCAGCATGCTTAGAGGCCGTCTGTCATCAGATGCTCGCCCTTTCCCTGAGACAATCATAACAAGTTAGAATCATGGGGGTAGTAGAGTTACTGCAATCAGAGTGATATGAATGGCATGTGAACCAGTGCAGGACATATATATTTGAGGGCATCAAAGCCCTTTAAATCCAATTGTTTTGTTGATACTCCACACTGTGATGATGAGACATATATGATCATTTTTTCATCTTCCTCCTAAAGGAATATGTGTGAACTGGTCACTGGTTGATAAAGTGCCTAAATAATTGGACTAACAGGCTCCTGTTAAGAAAAAAAAAGGATCCCCTGGTGTAAGGATGTTTTATGGCTCAAATTTAAAAAGCCAATGCCTCCTGTAATGAGCAATTATCAACATCATAAAGGACGCAGGAGTTCATAAGTCAGTTAATGAATTGAATTAGTGTATGGTGCTTGAACTGCTGCAGCGATCAGCACAGGGGAGGGGTCAGATTGTTATCAGGCTTAGTTATAAAATTTGTCTTAGAGCAGGAGGAGGAGTTTTCAACTGACAGTTTGCAAAGATTGGAGATAAACTACTGACAGTGTCAAATAAACCGACCTAATTTTTTTTTTCATTCTTTTATCTTAATTCCACATTTTTGTCTCTTTCTCAGTTTCCCACACAGCTACATATCTTGTTTAAGTGTTTTCTTTCAAAGACTTCACCCCTCTTTCATTCTTTTTTGCTTCGTGGTTTCATTTGGCCTTCGTGGGCTCGGTTCCTAGCAAAACGTGTTCCGGTAGACTGGTAAATTGCGCATCAAAACCACCGATGCGGGGAAATGGTGAAATCGCTCATGCTGGTGTACAGAAGCTTGCTGGGTCTGTTGCACAGCTGGTTATCATAGTTCATTTCACACTGGCATTTCAGCCCCACCACTGAGATATATGTTAAGTGTATTATTTCCTGTGCAACTCTGCCAATGTCAGAGAAAGAAGTCTTTTGTTCTGTTCTGAAACACCAACATAAAAGACTTGGGAATTGTTTAGGAAATCATCCACATGAGAGAACGAGCAGGTCAGGAGGAGACGAGACAACATTTTGTGGATGATGTGGTTAGTTCGAGAGCTTTTCTTTTACTTAAAGGACTCTTTCATTGTGTCCAGTCGAGCAGCGAATGGGAATGTTTTGTGGGAGAGCCTCAATACAAACATGACAATATGAAACGAAGCATCACAAGTGGGATCAACTTCAAAACTCTGAGAGCCTAACTTCCTTTTTCGACACATCAGCGATGCATTGCTATCAGATTTGGTTGAATTTATTGCTTGTTAAAAGTGTGACATTCATGATGGCTCTGTTGCTTTGAAGCCATGCAAGTGAGTCAGCATTCAAGATATTAGGGACCTGGAACGACTAAATCGACTGCATCCATAACTTACTATGTTTCACAATTCAAAACTTGCGTGTTGAGAAGGTTCCATGCAGATTTGTTATGACATATTTGTTCTTTGAATATCTGTCAAAGAGGAAATATGGGCCCATCGTGACAAGTAACCTACTTTAGTTTGTTTTTGAGTCTCTGTCACTCCTGGGCTTAGGCTTCCTGATCCAGATGAAGGATTTTAATGTCTTCTTTTAATATCCAGGCAGCAATGAGGGAGATCAGGGTGACCTGGCTATGTGGAATAACTGACTGGAGTTTCCAATAATAGTCCTAACACTATTTAAACTTCTTCAGTGAGCCAGCAAGAGCAATAAAACAAAGCAAAAACAAAAGGCTCAGATCTTGCTCTGGTTCACTTCAGGGCTGCTAGACTTGCTGTCACACTTTCCATTCAGCCTTAGATCTCTGTTTTGAACGGAGCTGCTCTTTAGCTGTTGTGGATGACAGTATTTGTATGACTTGATGCCATTAAGGGCGCCTATCAAAATCACAAGACGTCAAACAGATTTAGTCCACACTGAATTTGATCTGCGTAATCATGGGCTCAATCTGATAAGGCTAATTGAGGTATAATTTTAAAGCATGAATCTATGAGATAATTTAACAGAGAAATGTAGCCCATTAGTTATCTCTAACACATGGGTTTCAATTGAATGTGACAGAAATCACATTGAATGAAAAAATGAAAGACATCTAGAAGTAATTGAAAATGTGTTTTTTATTTTAAAGTTATGCTTAAAAGAGAGGAATTTATTGGGCTGCTGCTTCATATGTGTGCATATAGCTTCACTTAGTAATAATCTAATTTGAAATCTACCATACATCTTCCGCACTGTGAAATGTTTATGACCAGGTCACTGAGTTCCTGCCTCCTGATCACAGGCCAATAGATTGTGTATCCATATTTTCCTTTTTCATTCTGCAATACGGTACAGTATAATTAGATACACTATGTCAAGAGGCCTCAGAGGGGAAGCGTTTAGATTGAGGACAGACTCGGAAAGTGTGACTGGTGCTGAGGTGAAGGCTCACTGTGAGTGTGCCAAGTCACCAGTGAGCAACAGACTATAGTTTCACTGCCAGTTTGGTCCTTTTCCTCAATAACCAACTGGCCGGTTCTTCTTTTCCCATTAAAGTTAATGTTAAACGTTTGTTTACTTTGCATAGCTTCCATGTGTTCCCCCCCTGAAATGATGTCAGAGTGATCGTGTTTTGCATGTTTAGTGGGAAGGTATTTTTTATGGTCCAGGCATACCTAAGGTTTTAGTAATACAAAACCTCCTGAAGAGATTCACTCTATTTTCTTTGGGATTAGAGCATTGCTAGAGTCTTCGCAGATGTGGAAAAATCACTTCCTAATTACTCTAAGTTTTTTAATGGCTCTCTCAGAAAAAACAAAAAAACTTTTAAAATACAGCCAATTTGTTTTGTGGCTTGTGGCAGATTTAGTATAGCTTCAGTGGATGGATAGCCTGTTACTCTTTTCTTTTTATTTGTCGACTGGTCAGTCACATTCAACTCAGTTTTCACTTAATGGCCAACTGTCTTCTTGTTGACAGTGACGGCTTTAGTCACTTTAATTCGGAAGCATGTGTGGCTAATGCTGCCATGACATGGTGCAGGAGCGCACATTCCTCAATGGCCTGACATGCACATGATGGTCCTTTTAGCCTATATGGCAGTCAGGACAGTGTACATGCCAATAATATCTGCTTTATATTTAGTCTTTTCTATGTCACAGCATACTGGAGTGGCAGCTGAAATTATGTTACCTCATAACTCTCCTTTAAGTCCCTCTTTAAAAAAACAGATTAAGAGCTGACTCTGCGAGTTTCCCAGAGGTTTTTGTGTCATGTTGTCACTGAGTAAGAGGTCCTATCCTGTATTAATTTACATAGGACAACAGTTTGTGAGAGGGTTGGTCTGTATTCTGGCTAAGCCTAAGAGAGTAGTGAAGGCTTGGGTGGAATATTTTGCAAAAAATGTTCATTAGCATTTTTTTGTAAATTAACTCTAAGCCTTTAATTATTAGCAAGTTTTCACAAGATGATTCTCTAACAAGTGTAAACAGAAACTTATTTTGTTTCTGCATTAAATTAACCAGATACAATAATACAACTTATTGATGTTGAGCTCTTGCCAGACATTTACATTATGCCCCATCAGTTAAAGAAAAGTAAGATTTTATGTGAACTTGATAAGTTTTTATAGAGTAATCGTACAATTTAGCCTATATTTACAAAGATATTACATAAGTGGCATTATTTAATGACATTCAGATATAATGGAAACCTGGAGCCATTTTATTTATTAACTTCTATGGCAATAATGACAAATTCTTGGTAAATGAAGCCCAACAATGTTTTGAAAACCTCACTAACAAGCAGTAGTAACACTGCTGACAGCTTTGTGCTATAGCTGCTAAGCTAAGCTAGTGTTAGATTCACAGACCTACAGATGAGCAACTCAATTCTCCCTATTCCTGGAGGTCAAGATTTAAAGCCTTTTAGGGGATAAAATTGAAATATGTATGATGTACTTATAAGTTTTAAAATGAGATTTCTAAATAGCTGTCTCTAACAGCTCTCTGCTCACACTCGACATCTTCTGAGCTAACAGTATTGGACTGTTAGCTACCCAACTCTTTAAGTTAGGCAATGACCTAGAGTATTTATTTCAAAAAAATAAATGCTTATGACCCTTTTGTTCTTTTTGTGTGATATGTGGTCTTATCTTTTGAGGAAACAATCTTTGGTTGAGCATTGATTATAGCATGCAGAGAGCTTATTAACTACAGAACAGTCAGTAACAAATTAACTCTCTCCAGTTCGGCTAATTCACAGAACTGGCATCAATTAGCTACAGCTGAGTAGAATTTGTGGCAACAGTTGTCATTATAGCTAGTGAAATTAACAGCTGAGGGTAAAACTTTAATTTCCAACACCTTCTAAGACCCTGTTAACTATGTAAATTATAATTTAGCTTTTGTGATTTGAAAGTTGCACTGTGTCAAGCCGCGATTCTGATATAGAGTCAATTAAATGTTCATCCCCTGGGGAAGATATGAATTTAGAGGTGCTATTAAGCCAGATTGTTCACTGTTAGACTTTCACATCTCTCCTTAATATGCAGAGGAGGCTATTATTAACTCTCCCTTGTTCTGTTTGTAATTTTATGTGTTTGAACCCCTGTGTTATCTGCTCATTAGGTAGATCATTTATTGGTATTTTATGCTGTTCTGTTCTTCCTCTTTAAGTATGCAGTTATGTTCTGTCGCTCACCTGGACTAATCCAGTAATGGATTATTATAAATTATCTCCTGCCGTCTCTTTGCTCACGTGTCTCTCCTCTGTCTGTCTATAGGAGGAGGAGACTAAAAGCGTGACGGTTGTCCTTCTTCGTGAGGGCGGATCTCTGGGTTTTAACATCATAGGAGGAAGGCCATGCGCGGTAGGTTGAAAGCCGAGTGTCTAGGAGGTTTCATCTCCCCCCGGTGATCAGCCAAGTGTCATATGGCAACCCAGGAATGAATAGCACATACTTAAAGCACCACAAGCTTTCTCTGTACTGACTGACACAGCTTAGACAGTCGTGCATGTGTTTTCTAGTCTGCGGATAGATGTACCGCATCTATCAAGTTTTATTGTGTTTATATATTGGTCTGGTTTAGCGGATTTGGCATTACAGATTAAAAAAACTATAATTACTTTTATGAGAGTTAAATCTGGGATTATGGCTTTGACCGCAGTTGTTTGTCTCTAATTGAGGGGATTTCGGTGGTGAGGTAAACACAGAGGAGAGGAAAGGGTCTTTTATCCCAGCCTGAACTTTTCACTGCCACCATGTTTTCTGCCTTGAGGCTGTGACATGAAAGTCATTAATGATGCCGCACACTCTTGCTGAGTGAAGGGTTGAAAATATCTCAACACTGGTTACAGCTCCATTTGCTATACATGGAGCTTCCTCCTACAGCGGAGGTTCTATTGAAATGGTGTTTCACATATCCGTTTCATCAGACTCCACTCAACTTTTGCAGTGCTGTTTTTCGACAGCCACAGTGACGTACGTCTCTGTAGCTACATACATTATCACTGTAAAACATTTTATAGCGGGAAACTATAAAAAGATCTACACATAAAAGGCTGTGTTTTTTGCCCGAGCCCACGGTCTTGTTGATTTGCAACCTTTCTCGAACTTATGACAGAACCATGTATCACAGTCAACCATAAGAGAGCAGAGATAATGCCTGGCTTTTGCTTTCCCTAAAATCAGCAGTCTGTTAAAGAAGCTATTCATTAAAATTTAAATAGCTAATATCCCTGTAGCATTTGACACATGCGTTTCATGTGGCTGTTATTCTGGCATTGGTTGGTAAGAGCAATCAACTGCCAGGTTTTGTGGTCTCTTGAAGTGCTAGTTTGTCTACAACTCTCAAGACAGTGGTAGTTGTGAGGCGGGGTAACTGTGAGCAAAGTACTGAGCTTGTAGCAAAGCATTGAAGTATTAACCCTGAGCATGATGCCCCTGGAAAGGGAAGCAGACCAGAAATTATTAATTGGACTGTAACTTTTAAGGTTTCTTCAAGTATCTCATTATTGTAGCAGTGTTGCTGAGCTCAGTTGCCGTGTAGAACACGTTTCATGAGAACTTAAAGGGAGTGTTAAGAAGGATGTTACCAACAGTGTTTTTCTTTTCCTTTTTAAACCAGCTTTAGCTCTGACTCCGGGGTCATGGACTCAGTGTTAGTTGTAGACTGCTTCTTGTCGATCTAGTATGTCAGTGTTTAGATCTTTGTTTGATCACCTTGGAACAATTTAAAGGTGAAGCCAAACCTTTGGTCCACACTTAAGGGCAGGTTTTAAGAGTCAGTTAAGCCAAGAAAAAAATAGACCTAAATCAGATATTTCATTTATCTCTCTGAGTATCTTGCCTTCCAGATACTTTTGGTTTCGTGTGCCCAGATCTTGAGATAACAGCCTCTGAAATGGCTGTTTCCTTTCAAAAGTGCTGACAGAAAAATATCTGGATAAATCTAGTAATTGGAAAATTACATCTGGAAAGACATACTGCTATTCAACGCCATTCTCTCATAAATTTTCAGCATTTTTAGCAGCACAAACTACATTCAGTCCACCTCGATTTTATTGGTGTGGCAGCAGAAGTTTCCAAAAGGGGGATAACTGAAAACCTCTGTACAAAAAACTGAAGCTGTCTGCATGACTTTTTACCACCGCTATTGGTCATAAAATATCTTTTTTGTAATCTGGTCGAACTCAAATTTTGACTTGAGAGACTCCAAAAATCCTGTTTGGTATGGATAAACCATGCGAATGTCAGCACAGTTTTTCCACTGTTTTACTGTAGTTTACCACACTTAATTTAGAGATTTATTGAATGTTCCTAATATTTATTTTTGTTTGGATATCAGCCATAAGTTTAACAAGATTTTGTCTGAATTTGTCAGAAAAGTTTTTATCCTCTAGACAATAAGTGCATTTTATTCCACAGGAGGACAATGACAGCACTTCGAATGAAGGGATCTTTGTATCCAAGATTGTGGAGAAGGGTCCAGCGGACAAGGAGGGCGGCCTTCAAATCCATGACAGAATAATAGAGGTATGTGGCCTACACTGTACTGTTTCATATGAAGGAGGAGAAAAACAGAAGTTGATGTACTGTAGATGGTGAAGTTGGATTATGTGACAGCTGCTGCCTGGCCGATAAAGATGACGACAGCGAGGAAGCATGAAACCATCACTCAATATTTATGTTCGTGGGACTTCTGAAATTAAACTATGGCTGAAAGCAACCAATGTAACATAGAGAGTGAGCATTTATGTTCTGGGCTTTTATTTAAGCTCAAGGACATAAATCCGACACAAGGCTAAGGTTTCAACATATACTTCTACAAATCAACACTCAGGCAAAGGCTGTGTTAAGTGGGGCATCGGGGCAGATAGACCGAGATAAACCTTAGGCGAGGCTGTCGGTCTCTGCTTTTTGCTGTGTGAGAAAGAGCCCTGTGTTCGCTTCCTAGCCGACAGATCCCTTATGACAGAGCTGCCGTGCAGCATCCTCCTCTCGCCTTTAAACAAAATCTCGTGTGGAAAGGCCATCTCACCCCGAGGTCAACTAGAGTAATGCGTTGAAAAACTCAGCATCACAAAGGTTGCCTTTTTAGAGCAGTTGTCGCACAGAATCTTACACAATGGCTGCATTGAACAGAGACATTTATGTGGAACAAGTGTGTATTACCGCGTGCCACAAGATGACAAATATGGTTTGTCGCGGGCTTTATTGTCAAACCTCAGTGAAATTGCCCCAGAGCATTTAGACCAGCACGTTGCTCACAGAGATGTTTATGGAAAGTGTTTACAAGAAAAGAAGACTCCAACATCTGGACTTTGTTGATCACTCCGTCCTTTTCATTTGTGCAGTCAATACAAAAATGCCACAAGTCCTTCGGCACAAGTCTCACACTGTGTCTCTAAATATTGTGGTTGTAAGTGTGGCAACACCAAAACTACGAGGTGACTTGTTAGTCCTCAGTCATAGTGTCTTCAAGTAACACAATCATGTGTCAGAAAGCTCTCTGCAATTTGAGATTTGTCTCGAGATTCCCTAACAAAGAGCAGATTGAACCAGCAATTCACTTGGATGATGAGCAAAGAGAGATTAGCTCATATTTCTCACAAACGTGCGTGTGTGTCTTTGCATGCATCTGCAGTGTCCGTTTTTATGAGCCCCTGTGCACGTGTTTTCCTGGGCGTGTGTGAAGGCTGGGGAATTATGTTAATGGGCCAGATGTCGCTGCATTTGGTTACTTGATACGATATCTTGTGTTGGATTTCGAGTTGAGAAAACTATTCATTCTTTATCAGCTTTAAATAAAGAGACAGAGTACAGATTTTGCTTTAGGATAATGCTACACTTAGGTTTATTGTGGGTGAAGTCATGAAATCTTTCCAATAAAGAGAACACATGAGCAGAGAGGACGTGAAGAGCCCGAGGAGGAAGCAAAGCACCCTATTAAGTGACCTTTTCTTTTCAAGAGGTGAGGGATTACAAGACAAAAGCAACAAAATAAATCATTCAGCCACTGAAAAAAGAAAATGTATCAGTTCAGAGTTGCTGTTTCACATTGGTGCTTTTCTTTGGATGGGAAACCTGATAGCGGAGGTGGTTCATGTTTCCAAGACCCCTCTTTTTTGTTAGTTGGTTAAAGCGAAAAGTTCCATGTCATGATTTTTTTCCACCACAATGAGAAATGCAACGTCATAACAGCATGTTTGCAATTGTGTGGGTTGCATCTTTGACCTCGGGCGATTGGGTCTGTGAACTCTGTGGTCTGCTGTGCTGAATCAAAGGAATTTAATCCTGAGTGCCCAAAGGCAGTTTCATGTTCATGTTTTGAACTTGTGGGCTGAAAAACAACAGCTCATAACCCTGTCCTATTTAGCATCCTGTGTGGGATGCAGTGTTGAAAAAGCAGAAGCCTTCAAATCTGGTTTCTCGTCACACCTCTCAGGAGGATTTTTTTTTTTTTTTTTTTTGGCACTGTCATGTCAGCGACAGCTCTGTCCGGAGGCATTATGTTTTCATGTTGTCAGACCGTCCATCCCGTCCTCGTGCACACGATGTCACAGGAACACCTTGAGGATTTTTTTTGCCATAACTCATAAAATTATATGCTAATTTTTACAGCATTTTAAGCAAATGTATAATAGAATATAGTAATGAATTAACAAGATTTTATACACACAGGATCAGAGTTCAGCACCACTGTGACATTAGTCTGACTCACCAGATGTTCACTGTGGGTATAAGCCTCCCACTGGGCGACTATGTCAGTTTGCATTCTCCTCCCCTCTGGCTAAATGTGTGCTACTTGCTTTCAGGATTCCCGATGCTACATCCTGGACTTAGCGCTGGCCAAGATGACTGTGGTGCTTTTTTGCAACAACATCCATATGTTGTAGTCCAACACAGGCTTATTTACATTGCTTATATTTGGCAAATACCTTGTGACATCACTTGCTTCCACACATATCTATTAAAACAGTTCTAGTACATGTATGACAGTGTTTGCAGGCAAAATGTTTTGACACACTACATGATGCTTTTAGAATGATATGAGACTTACTACTGTAATTAAGGTTGCAGCTAATAATTAAATCATCTGTCATTCTGTTGATTGTTTTTTAAGTTTCTTTTTTAATCTCACAGTCTGTTCTGTGTCTTCAAATTGATTCGAAAAAGAAAAGAGAAGAACAACAAATCCTGAGGGGCTAGAACAGTAAATGTTTGGGATTTTTGTTTTATAAGTGACTAAAATGAAAAAATGATGATTAAAACTGTGGAGAATTATCTGTTGAAAACAATTAATCACCTAAGCAATTAATTAAGTAATCAAACTGGCTCAAGTTGTGATAGCTAAAGTTAGAAAAGCTTGCTTTTATTCAGCAGTCTTGGAAGTGTTTGATTTCTTAACAGTCTGTCAGCCATTTTTTATACTTTTTTTCCTTATTTAAAGCTTACTGATACAGTTTATCTTATTAAGTTGATAGAATAAACACATCAGCTAAAGCTTTTTGATGCATCCAGCAGACACTGAGCAACATTTTCATTTGTGTTTCTGACATGTTGGATAAAAGTCTGTTATTCCCTGACCTTCTGAGTCTCTTCTGATTACTTAGCTTGTCAGATATCACCACTGTAATCTCCAGCTTTTCACTTTGTCTGTTTGTTTGTTCTGTGAGTGTAGTGTATAACGGGTTTAATTG
>JAPZDY010000012.1:24061560-24074970 GCA_029783645.1 Ctenochaetus hawaiiensis | reverse complement strand
CTTTATAGCTAAAAACATCTGCTTGCTGCATCTGAAAACAAGATTGATAGATTTGGTTGTGAGACATTAAAACCGAAACAATGAGCAAAAATACCAAAAAGTCAAAGGGCTTCATGCAGCTGATTGGATCTGCAATGTTGTGAGGTGATTCTCAGAAGGTTTTACCTCCATATGCAAGTGTATTCACATCATACATAGTCATTTGATCCACTGTTGATGTAAATTTACTGATTACTGCAGCTTTGAAGGTGAATTCAGGAACCAGTAGTTTTTGATTTGTAAAAACATCTTTATTTTTCATTTTAGCAGAAAAGAAAAAAAATGTTTCCATTTGTTTCTAACAAAACAAATCTGCTTTACAAGCCTGCAGAGGTGATCATTTTAACAGCCATTCACAAGGCAGAGCATTACACTGTTATGGAGATCAGCCGCTCTGTTAAAAAGAACAGCCATTCTACACGGAGCAGTGCAAAGCACATTCACCTGAGGAGACAGAAAACCACGGCAGCGGAGCAGTTTGCTCTTATTGTAGTAGAGGTGTTAGTTCCAGTAAGTCTATATGGATGTAACATGGACATGATGATCCACGGCTCGTCCTTCTATAACAGGCTCTTAGCGGGGGAGTGTGATAGCAGATGGCCATCCTCTAACTGAGCTACAGGCTGGTATGAATCAGCACATGAATGCCTCCTTGTTCAGCCAGACATTTTTCTCATAAAAACCCGGAGCTGTGTTTGCTTTCGCTAGCCCCTCCGCAAGCAGAAAAATCTTAGCACTCTGCTCAGGATCTGCCTGTATTTGCCACTTGGATTTGATGAATAAGTTCTGATTCAGTATTACAGCGGGTCTGAGCAACTCAGCCCTGGCTGACTCTCTAATCATGTTTCAGATAGCTGATTGATTGTGTACTTACAAGTTATTTACAAATTGTTTACATGTTTACCCTACAAACGCAAGTCCCAGCATGTCTCTCTTTAGTGTCACTTCACATTTAGCAATACTGGAACTCAGGCAAAAGTTTGCAGCTGTGTAATTTCCAAGAAAATTGACCTTCTATTTTCTTCAAGCCTCTTTGCTTGTGCAATACCACTAAGCCAATGTCACAATCCCAGAATGGCCGTGCCTGAGCCCCCAGAGTGAAGGGGATGTTTTCTGTGTGGGCCTGTGAGTGTGAAAATAGGGAAAGAACAGAGACGCCCGGGCTGCTGTTGTAAATGTCGCCTTGTAAATCCTTAGCAAACATTCTTAGGTCGCTGAGGGTGAACAGCAACAACTACTTTAAAATAAACTGACATAGGGAGAAGCCAGCTTTAATATGGAGGACGAGGCTGTGTGTGTGTGTGTGTGTGTGTGTGTGTGTGTGTGTGTGTGTGTGTGTGTGTGTGTGTGTGTGTGTGTGTGTGTTTTGGAGTGGAGGGTCGGGGGAAGCGGGCAGGAATGTGTTCCAGCTAAGACAATGTTTATATAAATATATACACTGGATGTCATTTGAATTGTGGGAGAGATTGGACAGCCAAAATTCAACAGAACAACTTTTATTTTTTCCTATTCTGTGTCAACTACTATAAAAACAGCGAGGCATCGTAAAACATGCTACAAAAATAGCGCTCATGTTTGTGCCTCCACGGTTTTGTAGCAGATGATGAAAGTTGGATTAGCTGCAGTTACCTCTGTTCATTTATAAATGAGATGCACAATGTGTTTTTGCGTGATTAGCTTGAGGAAGAGCAGGAGGAATGTGGTAGAAAAATGCCAGAGGTCACAATCAAGCGTGTCTGAAATTCTAAACAGGCTCCTCTAAATACAGCTACTTTATTAGCCGAGGGTATACATTTAAACACCCATCCTGAGCCTGTGTAATTCACTACACCCAGATCAGCTTTATTGTGTTTGACACAACCTGCTCCCATGACCATATTGCTCCAGCTTAAGCTAATTATCAAAGAATTGATGGGCTCTTGGCCTTGCTGTTGAAGTTAGCTCCACTCTAGATGTTCAAAACTTATGGAAAATCTCATCAGGATTGCAAAATAGTGCATTTTATCATAAACTGCCAAGAGTAATTTCACGTCTATATTTAAAATATAGAACAGTGACACTCCTTAAAGCAGTGCAGCTGCAGTTTCTTACTTGTCACTAAGCTGTATGAGTTGCGAGGTTACCCACAGTGAGCCACTAAACACCTCAAACCTCCCCACAGTTACTTGAGTATCAAGTCGCAAGGCCAAAGACAACCCAGCCGGATAGCACTTAGCAGTGACTGACAGAAATGTGAAGTGAGCTGTGTTGGAGGCGGGTCTCAAGCACGCACCTCAATAAGCCTTTATTCCCTCTTGGTGTCCGGGCCACCGTCCAATTGAAGAAGGAATGAGATATTTGAACAATTTGGGAGAAAGTGGAAACAGAACGCTGCCTTTTTGCTGCAAATTAGTTGCGTCAATTTTTCCTTTCAAACATTCCACATATTATTATGATCCCTGCAAGGCTGCGATGACAAAAAAGCTTAGTTTTATTATAGTTGATTCAGTAAGTGTTCTTTATGTCTATATTTTATGATCTAAGTGTAATTTTACTCCATTACTTTCAGTGTGTGTAAGCGCTGATGATTTTCCTGATGACTTTCGGAGAACATGTAATGTCATCAAATTTGATGTCAATTTTCTTGTCTTTACTTAAAGAGTATTTAGCATGTCATCAGTCTTTTACAACAATTACATGTGGACTGTGTGATTGACCAGACTGCACTATCACCAGTAAAGTGTCGCAGCACATGGCATCCTCAGCACGACATGTGCCAGAAGTTCCTCAGGCGTTATTTCTGACCTGGAAGGAACAGACATGGAAGCTATTCCCCTAAGGGGGATCACATGTTGTTTGGCATTCTAAGGCAAGAAGCAGGCCTTTGTCAGGCTCTTTATTGGATTTTGGCCCCTGTGCAGGCAGTGTGTTTATTCCCCAGATGGGCAAGCTGAATGTGGCCCCGCTCTGTTTCTCCTGTCTGGCCCTTAGACAGGATGAATCCACCCCAGCCTAAAGCAGGCCAATCCTAGCAGTGAGCCACATTCCTGTGCCCCGTGGTCCAGCCGAGGCAGGAGCAGGACATTAAATCAAATCTAACTTTAAAGAGTCCATAATCAGCTTCTGGTGGTAGCCGCAGCCCAATGCAGAGCTGGTTTTAAGAAGTGAGGACAAGCACACCTTTGTTTTCGCCTGCTCTATATGGCTGGAAAAATAGATTTTTTTTTTTTTTTAAGATGTGGAGTTGTTTTAGTCAAAGATGGTGTGAGGTGAGCTTATGCGTCGCTGCAGCCAGAAGACTGCTTTTGTCTCTGTCCCGCACCACACACAGAATATTGTATTTTCCACTCAGTTTTTAACAGCCTGTGTCCTCAAAGGCAGGCCGGCGCTTGATGATTTTCGTGGAGACATCCAGTCTGGGCCTACTGTAAATGTGTTTGCTCTGCTCCAAGACAGTCTCGCCCGGCTCCCTGCTCTCTGGAGCTAGTGGGTTAATTTATGGCTCCTGAAAGGTTTTAAGGGGGCAGAAATAGACAGGTGTAATTAAGGCTAATTTTCCTGCCAATCAATCACATGCCTTGTGTAAATGGATCAGTAACAATTGGCTCAAGTTGCTCTGCCAGCTGCTTCTCATGTCAGCCCCTGACCCCCAAGCACAGACTGCCCACCGACTCCTAATTAACTACCCTCAATTAAACCCTAATAGGCTGATTAACAGACCCCTTAGTTGTGCTGTAATGGCCCGTCGTTTCCTCCCAGTGCTCCTCTGAAATGCATCCCACTGCAGCATGTTAATCACCGCCCACTCCCTCTGCCTCTATCTGTCTCTGTTCCTACTAATCTCTCTCTCTCTCTCTCTCCTTTCCTCTCTCATTACCTTTCTTAAGCAGGGCAGAAACTGGCTAAGGTCTCATCCACACTACTAAATTTTTGTTTTAACCTTTTAACTTTTGTCTTTTTAAAGGACTTTTTGCTTTTTTTGGAATACCAAATGGAAAAGTTTAATGCAGAAAACTGCAGGGCCAAAATGTGTGCATGTGGGTTAGTGGAGAGTCCATAAAATCTAACTATGTATAAAATGTCCAAAAGAAAACAAAGTTTCAACATTGAAATCTTTATAAACAGTGTTTAGCTGCTTTAAATGGCCGAAACAGATCACGTTGGTGTAAGTGAGCAGGTTAATGCGTCTACACAACTCCAGAGTTTTAGAACACCCAAAATGAGGACTTTGAGAAATGTGGCTGACCCTGTTCTGTGTCGAAAACTTCAGGTTACATTGTCGTGTTTCAGTCTGGGCAGGTAGAAACTGTCGCATTTGGAAAACAATCACACAGACACCCACATTCTGTCCTTGATTGGGTCTTATCAGTCACAACTTGTTCTTCCCTGAGTGACTCCCAAACTTTTGTTTATCGCAGCCATGACTGCCTCACTTTCAACAACAATCCCACCTCGTCACGGGTCCAAGCGAAGAATTCTGTGACTTTTCTTTACATCAAAATTAGGAATGTTTCCAGCTGGTTAAATATCTGACACAGAAAATATTTTCAGATGAACAGATTGATAAACAGATGATTACCATAAAAAATGATACAGTAAGCTAACTTTTAAAAGTGTTTGAGAGCAGCTTTGCATTTTCTGTTTTAGATCCAGATTTGTATTGCATCTTTAAACCTTATATTTTATGAAGTCACAAAGTTTAAGTCAAAGTCACATGAATTACCCCAAAGAAACAGGCCAGGACATTAACAGTTACCCAGCAAAGCCAAAGTTACCCACCATTGTTGTTTATCTGGCACATGACCATCATTTTGAATGTAAAAATTCCCATTATCCCATAGTGATTGTTCATTCTACACTAGATAATAACCAAAAAGCCAAGAAGTCATTCTCGACTGTATAAAACAGCATTTGACAAAACAGTTTTAATGTCAATTTAGTAGCTGTTCTGGATCTTTTAATCTTATTACATTATCTTCATCAGCAGATACAGTTAGTTTTAGTTTAGTTCACCAAATACTAATGAAGGATTCTATACAGTCCATTTTGTCTGAGCATTTAAAGGACTTCTTGTCCATGTTTACTACTTTTGTTAACTCCAGAACAGCTGCAGCCTTTATGTTAGATTGAATCATTAGTTAGTTGTCATTTGAATTTGAGCATGAAATAGTTAAGTATTCACTGTCCTATACATTTCAATATATATATTTCATAAAAAATATTTCAAATACAGACATCTTAAGCATCTTTTTGCCTTAATGAAACCAATATGTACACATACTAAGGAAAACATTTTTAAGGCTGAGAAACTCACACAATTTTATTATGCGCATCAGTACTGCAGTCTAGTCCTCGACAGTCTTCTGTTCACCTGCACCAAAAATAGCACCCAGCCTCAGTGAAGCTCTCTCAGTATTTGAGATGATCACAGTGGGATTCTCAAAAAGGAACATGAAAGAAAGAGAAAATAGCAGCACAGTCTTAAAAACCATCAGCTTAATGAAAGTGCTGACAGTCTTCAGCAAATGTTCCATTGTGCAGAACTAGTTTAAAACTCTGTGTTGCTTCACATAAGAGGCTGTAAATCTTTCTGCTGAGTTTCTGTTGCAGAGGAGCTAAAAAACCTCCAAGGCTTTTCTTTCTCATCTCCGTCTGAGCTTTAGGGGACAGTATGCAGAAAGGACTCCAGACAGTTAAATACTTCACCATGGTACTGTTGTCAAATAAACTAAGAGTGCTTAACATTAGGCCTGTGTGGAGGTAGTTTATTTGAGCAAGAGCTGATAAATAAGGGCATTACGGCAAACATAAAAACTAAAGGGGGACTGTGATTGAGGGAATGCTCCATGCAGGGAAATCAATTAAGTGGAGAAACAGCCTGCCAAGCCTCAGCAGTAGGCTTTAACATAAATCACAAGATGTTGACATGAATGCAGCTCTGTCTGTAGAATTTTTACTGTTAAACTGTATTGGAAACCTCTTTTTTTCCCCGAGAAATTTAGCTGCACAATGCCCACAGTTGTATCTCTTTTCACACAACAACTGGATTCTCGTGAGTCTGTTTTATGACCATTAATAACCATTAAGATGATGAACGGCTTTTCCTGCTTTATTCACGGATTCCATCCCTCACTTGTTGGTGGCTGACACTGTGACACGTGTATGTTTCTATGGAAATAGCTATAGGCTGACAGTGATTTAAACATGGTTTGTGTGGCATTGTGCAATCCAACATTTGTCCCTCAGCAGATTATAGGCTATAGATTTCCCTCATCAATCAAAATGCCAGAGTCAGCTTGTCTTCATCTCATATGGGACCATTACAGTTGTTTCTCCAGCGAGATGATGAAGTGGACTTTATTTCTTTTCCCACAGCTCTGCATGACTTTAATCTCAACTCACCGTTAATCATGTGTAGGTTTGACTCTTTTTTTTGCAGAGTGACATCACTAGCTTAACAGAAGATCCAAAAATCTGATTTTTTTCTGCCTAAAGGGTCTCTGTATTCTTTTTAGAGGCATTTTGCCTGATATGATCTAAAATTTTGAAACTTAATGGCTCCCCAGAGCTCAGAAAGGTGAGAGGCTGACTATCAACAAGGGCCGGAGGATCAGAGCTGATGATTGTAGTATCAGTGCTTGCTGTTTCCCAGCATTCAGGTGCTTTATATTCTCAGCGAGGTGAGGGGACACACCTCAGGTTGCTGCAGGCTCTGACTGCCACCCATTGCATGATAAATGTGACGCCGCGAGCTGTGCGGTCCATTTGGCAGCCGTGTACGCTCAGTCTCAGTCTAATGCAAATCAAATTGTCAGAGAAGAATTTCAGATCAGATTTAAATCGAGATTTAACCACTTCACTGAAGATGTTTTTGAAAACATATTTGCATGGACTTTATGTAGTAGACTGTGATGGTTTTGCTACAATAACCACCTAATTTGCAGTATAGAAAGAATTATCCAGCCCCCTATTAGTATCATTTATGTAATCTGTTATACTGTATTTTATTTTTTCCTAAGTTTCATTTATTATCAAATAAAGGAGGCAGTCTATCAGCCAGTTGTCCTTCTGTTCCAATTACGCCAGACTCTTGCTCAATTTTAATTGACTTCTGTGAAGCCATATTTACTTTTTTACTTAAACATCAGATGCATTTAAGAAGTTTCTGTGTATTGTAAGAAAAGGCAATATGACTTCTCTGGAATTGTATCACTCCTTCACATCTGAAATCCCTGTCCGACCTTCAGAGCAGCTCTAAAGCTCTTCTTAAGGGATCCTAATTAGGCTGTGTACACTGTAGTACCGCAGCTATGGCCGATGCCGCTAGCAGCAGATGTTAGGTTTCATTTTGTTAGGCTCCATTAGGACTTACCAGATGCAAAACACACAGGGTTGACATCACCGCACATAATTGTCCCTCCTGTACATGACAGATGTTCAGTAATATCCAAGCTAATTGGAATACATCAACACACATTTTCTTGAAAGAACTATTGCACATGTGCCTTAACGTGGCATATTAAGTACAGAGGTCCCACAGTTCAAAATTGATAGCACACCTGCTCTGTTTCATCTTTAAAAGTAGAGCTAGCACTCTCCATATGGTGTCTTATGTTAGCTTTGGTTTGGTACTGCAGGCCAGGGTTCGATTGGCAGTGATGGGACACAACTAAGAAGTGGAGACCAGGTGTCTCATATCAAAAAACGTCCTTTTTTGCTCTACCGACTAATCCTGACAACACACTGTGCCTCAGAGTTGCCACCGCTCCCATCTCCCCCGCCTCTCTTCAGGGGGTTTAGAGCTCCCCTTCATTCACCAGCCAACCGGTGGAGCTGGTGGCCGCTGCGCTACCTTTTCTCATGCAAATGTGTGCAAATAGAAAACATTGTTCATCAGCGTGGTTCTCCGTCTCTGTTACGCCGCTTTTCTCTGGCCTTTCTCTTGTTCCCCTGAGAGAGATGTTCCCTTTCAAGTGCTACCTCTCTGTCTCATTCAAGACTTCCTCTTCCCTTTTGACAAACAGCCTGGGGGAATGGCCGGAGCCGGCTCATTGAGCAAGCTTTTCAGCTATCAGGCATAGGGAGAAAAAGAGAGATGTTCTGCAGGCGGCTCCCTCAGATATCCCCACTTGTGTCTTATTTTTTTTCCCCTCCTCTCAGAGGATGAGTTATTCTATAGGGGGATGTAAAGTGTGCTCTCTCCCAATACTCCCCTTTCTTTGACAATATACAGGTGCTCTGCCGACAAGTGCACACTTCTCTGTCTTCTACTTTCCCCTAAATATATGCAGTGATATATGCCATATGTTCTGTTTCCCCGAATAATCCACAAAAATCATAGCTTTTCCTGTCAGTGAATATTTGTTGACCAAGCTTGAAGGAAGCCACTACATCTTTTCTTTATTTAAAGAGAGAGAGCAGAGCCCAACTATGACTAGTTGCTCTGTTAAGGAGTGAAAAAACTAATGGTTTTCCGTATTCCAGCTTGAGTTTGCGGCTTTATTAACAGTTTAATCAGAAGCATGTGTTTAATAACCTGTCTCTCCCATTCACGCTGATCCTCAGTGCATTTTATCCTCCCCCTTTTAAAATGGTACACCTTGTACCTGGGGTTGGACAGGCTGTGTCCACAAATTCCTGTAGATTATGACATACGATAGTGCTTAGGTAGAGAAAATAACTGACAGGCTCAGGAGAAGCTCGGGACCACCGGCTGAGAGCACAGAGCCCCGCGCCAAGGTCAACGCCAAGGTGTCAATAAAGATACCTCTGCTAGCCGCTAACAGAGAGGTGCTTTGATTAGAACCCCAGCAAGAACATGAAGCATTTAATCAAAGAGGTGCGCCAGCCGACGCACAGTGGCAGCCATTTTGTCTGCAACTTGGAGTGAGATCCAAGGAAATTTTCTCCTTTTTCCGTGCTTATTCCAGCAGAGCTCAGGCGTGATTGATATGTGCAGGTGGTAAAGGATATCCCCTAGAGTACGATTTTTTAGCTAACATGAAAGAGAATATTTTCCCTCTCTTGAAAACAGTAGTCTCAAAGCAGAAAGTCAGAGAAGGCTAGGAAAAGAAAAAGAAATGTAATTTAACGTCTAATGTCTCTAACGTCATGCCTATCCTGGCTAGACAATGGGCCTTTGTGAGGCCATTGTAGGCTCTTTTTAACACTCATAACACCATAAGCCCAGTTGCCTAGGGCTCACTCTTAAATACAAGGAAATTAAGCCTTTTGTCAGTGCAGTTTCCACACTCCCTTCTCCTGCGACAGTTTACCCTGAAAATAAATGAAAGGAGGCTGCGAGTGCCAAGAGGGAAGATGGAAAATTATTGCAGGCTAAAGCAGAGAGCCTTTTCTCCTGCAGAGAGCTGAGGTGTTCTGGTTTATTTGTGCATCCACGAAAGTCCCGGGAGAGTCCACACAGAGAAAAAAAAAAAAGAGATCTCTTTAGGAATATAGAAGAGGGATGCAATCATGCATGTACTTGACACAAAGATTAGATTTTAGGCTCTGTTTATGGTCCAAAACGAGACTGAACATGGCTGTGTCCATTTGCTCAGAATGTTTGATGTGATTTATTCTGCAGCAGGCTCTTTCTCCTTGAATATCTGTTAGGTTAGGGTACTGTAGACACAAGGGGTTAAGGTAAGGATGAGCATGAACCCAGCTAACCCTTCTTAGGTTCTTGACATCTGCCCTGTCTGCCTTTGCTACGAACAAGGTCGCCACCATCTCTTAGATATGACCTAGATTTACACCAGATATCTATTTCTCCTTTGTTTCCGTATCATATGGCATCATCTAGCCTTATTCTGCCAGGACATGCTCTCTTGGTGATAACAGAACAAAAACACAACATGGAAAAAATATGAGAGCTCAGGAATCCAGCCTCCCGAGGCAGGACTGATGTAGATAGAGCAGATTTGGGCAACAATAAGGGAAAAAACGGCATCACTCTGCTTGGCTATGAAATCCCCATGACTTTTTTTTTTTAATTTTTAGCCCTGAATTTGTCTTATTTTCACAGAAGTAGTGAGAGTAAGAATACGACTTCAGCTCTTTTTATGTCTGCCACCATTAGAGACCACTACCTGTGGTCTTTCTGAGAGGGAGAGGGGCTTTGACGAACATGGCTGGTTTCACCACTGTGGCCTCCCTGTTCTCCAGCCATGCTATATCAGGCCAACAGCTGCTATCTCTCAGCAAAGGCATGCTGTCTGCCAGGGCTTGGCTTCCACATGCACTGATCTTACACAAGGCCCTTTATTTTTGGGCTTAGGACCAGGGCTTAATTTGTGTTGGAGTACACAAGAGCAGCCTCCTGGACCTCCCAGATTGGGACCAGCACCTATTTGATTAGATCTGGCACCTCTGTCTCTTCTCTAATTTATTATTTCCAATTGAAGTTTCTCATAAATGGCTTCTTGCTATTTCGATACAATTTAAATGTGATTTTAGAAGAGAAAGAGAGACAGACATCAGGTGACGGCAGAATCGTATGCTGTTTGTTGATTTTAGCAACTGCAGTCTTACAGGGATACAAGACAAAACAAAAAAATGCTGTCACAATTACTGTAAGCCCAACAGCTATACTAATGGGCCAGTGTGCTATGAAATGGTGAAATGAATATTTTTTAATTAGGAGGTGTTTGTGAAGGTGTAGCACTGTCCATAGTAGCTACACAGGGTGAAAGAGAGCGATGGATAGAGGCAGATACGACAAAACGCCTCCCTTAGTTGCTCAGACTGCTTGCTTATTGTGGCTGTAAAAAGAAGGTTTTGCCCTAATCCAATTTTCCCTCCACTGTAGCATCCACAGACAGAAGGAAAACAACAGGAAGTTAAAGGGACAGTGAATGCATGAAAGAGAATGAGCCCGCAAAGAAACAGAATGATTGAAACAGAATGAAAACCGTTTCTGAGTAAAAAAAAATTGTGAGCTCTGTAATTGATATTAAAAAACAGGGCTTTGTTTTTTGAAATTCTTGTCTAATTTAGAAAGCACCTCTGTTTTTCAGGCAGTGTGAATTTTTTGATGCATTCTCTGACTCTTTCTCTCCTCCCACCTCCCTGGAACAGCACCCTCTCTGTGTTCTGGGACCTCGTGGTTTACAAATTAAGCACTCCTTAGGGCCCAGAGAAAACACCCCGAGCTGTATCTTGGATTTTATTAGCAGAAGAAAGAAAAACATTTATTCATGTCTGATGTGAAACCTTGAGTGTCTGTGTAAGCTTTGGTGTTTGCCGTGCCGCATAGCTGCCTCCTTGCCCTGGAGTTGAAGATTTCAACAAGGTATCATAGGTAAAGGGTGTGCACAGCGACTCAAATTCCTTGAACCTGAGCCAAAGAAATGTAAGCACTCTCCTAGCTGTCCCATGGTGCATCGAGACAAGGCCTTTATCTGATTTTTGGAGGGTTAGAGTTGGCTCCGTCTGAACACTGCTGCTGCAGCTCGGTCTGTTTTCAGACAACAGCCTCAACATCATGAGGGGCATGCCGCTGGGACCGCTACCCAGGACACACTCTCCTACATTTGTAGCACCAGATTCATGACCACCAGATCAGAGTTTCTCTGTCAACATTTCTATATTGTTTTTTTTTTCCTTTACATGCCACAACTTGCCTTCACTTTTTAAAAGCTACCGGATTTGATGGTTGAAATAATATTTTTAAACATTATAACAGCCTGTTAAATTTGCTATGAAAATGAGAACCACATGTCAGTCCATTTTTCCTGCACATAAAGGTATAGGTTAAGAAAAATGAACGCTTCTCTGCCTCCTCTGGACCTCCTCCCAGTCCCTTACCTCCAAGTAGCTGACTTGCTCCTGCAGACAAACCACAACCGCAGTACATAATACTGACATACTGTCCTGCCCCCAGAAAAGCATTTTGCCTCCAGCGAGAAACATTTCCACTTCCAGAACTCACATAATTCAAACAATAATTAGGAAATGTTCATGGCACAGACTAGCCCCCTAAGTTCACGTTTCAGGTAGAGGATGGGGGGAGAAGTGGTTCCAGACTGTTAATGTCTGTCACAGCAGAGTCAGAGCACTGTGATTATTTTGGTGCAAAGGTCCAAATAAACCACACGTGGGTCACGACCTCGCTGATCCAAACCAAATGTGCTGCGCTTTGCGACCCTTCGTTGAAAGACTTATCGTACAGAGTGGCTAAATGTGAGCGACAATAGACGCTTTTTTCCGACCGCGGCTGTCCTCTCAAGCTCGTCTCCGCAGAGCTCTCCAACATCAACAACATGGCTCCTCGTGGGCCCATAAGTTTGCACATAAGTTTGTTTACACAGAGCCATCAGGCGAGTTTTTAGACAAACATACAAATCCACACTTGAGTCAACCTTGTGAATGCTCCTTTAAAATGTGTCTAGACAAATGCCTCTCTCATCGATCACCATCCATTTGTGTGTGTTACAAAAGTCTTAAAACTGTGGACATCAGCATGTATGTTACTCATCTGTTGAAGAAGGCAAACACAGTTCTTCATCATGGGATTTCTTTGAAGGGGGAGTGATTCATCAAGTGCTGAGAGTCAACACTTTCAAACATGTTCAAAGCCTGAAGAACTCCGTTAAGCATGCTACAGCTATCTCCCCTGCTTTTCTAACGCTGAACAATTTACACGGCGCTCGGATCCAGTCAATATTTATGTAAGCATATACGTACATTAGCAGCAAGCTGACAGAGCTCTGATCAAATGTTTCTTTCATCTGTGACCTTTCTCTGACTCGCCTCACAGAAGCCTCTAACCAGGCTGGGGGTAATCAGGCAGGCGGTTCACCAGGGAGTTGAGCACAGCTTCATGCATGGGGGCTAAGACCACACAACCCCCCAACCACCGTCACCTCCCGCCTAGCTGACTGCCTCGGACTTTTCCCTTCACTCTGACACACTGCAGCGACAAAAGTTCAATTCCTCTTAGTGTTCAGCACCTAACATGGGAATGAAGAAGTGGATGGGGATAACATGTAACATGACCTAAAGCCTTTGCAGTGTTTTCTAGTGTGGCCTTGACATGCTTTTAATATTAATATTGCAACTACTGCAGATCATGTGCTGCCTCACAAGCAATGCCCTTGCGAGAGGTATTTTTTAGCCAGTGATCTGACTTAAGTTCTTTTTCTGTACCGTCACTGAAACAATCCATTTATTTTACCATCTAAGAATAGCTAAGACATCACTCTGGAGGACTGGACAAACAAATCTTCACCTTTTTTGTTTTAAGAAGAGCATGCCAGCACTATGAGGTCAAGGGCTATAAACTGGCTACTACTGGTCGGGGTACAGAAAGAGCTGACTGTACGAGTTTACAGAATGCTCATATCCCAGCGCTCCATGTTTACAGACCAGAAACTTGGGATTAACTTCCCT
>JAPZDY010000012.1:24007850-24052165 GCA_029783645.1 Ctenochaetus hawaiiensis | reverse complement strand
TTTTTTTTGTCATTTTCAGATGTCAGTTATCTGTCTTGGATCCTGAAATTACAAGCCTGCGTCAGATTCGCACGCTCTTGGCCTGGCATTGATACCTCACCTCGATAGCGGAGCCGTATATCAGCTTTTAATTTGGCATGAGCGAAGACGATCTGTTTTATCGCCACGCTTGGACGGCAGGAAGTGTCAAAGCAATCAGCGTTGGTGGAAACTAATAGCTTTGATGAGCACATGGCCGTGTAACTCCATCTCTAGCCTGCACATGCCTTCATGTGGATTTACACTGATAACCACCTGCATAAACTAGTGCTGAGTGCATAAAAAGATATCCAAGAGGCAGTTCGATGGCTCATAAACACTCTTTATTAATAGCTGGCACTTTCAAATGTCGGTATTCCATTTGCACGGAAGGTATTCTGGGTAGTTTGCCTCCTAAAACACTGGCATGCTGTTCACTCAATGGCGCAGACATATAAACCTTCTCCTCTACCGCCCAGCTATATGTTTATCCTGGATTAGGTCATTTGTATCCTTACACCTTGGAGGCCTGCTTTTAGCAGCGAGGCTGAAAGTGAGAGAGGGCTCTGTCTCAACCTTTGAGGACTTTTCTTGTCCAGATTGCTCTCTGCCATCGCAACTCAGGTTCTACCGCTGCTGTTTGTTTATGCGATAGTCATGAGTGGCTGTCGCTCACATTCAGACTTCCTGCATGTGACACGGGGTTTCAATTAAGAGAAGTCATAGCTGCCTTTTTTTATGTGCACACTGTTTTTCAACTCTGTATGTGTGTCTACTTCTGTGTATACGTCTGTGCATGTGTGTGTGGTTTACTCTTAAAGGTCCACATTCATCCATTGAGGCCCAGTGGTGGCCAGCAGCTCGCCAAGTGTACAACAGAGCTCCTGTTGTGTGATTGGTCTGAAGCTGCGTCAGCTCCTTTCAGAGAGACGTAAAAAAAATGCCTCGGTCAAGAATCCAATTTCTGTATGCAACATTTACTTCTCCTTAAACTTGGACTCTGATGCTACAGAGTCAACCCTGAGCCCAGAGCTAGATAATGGTGCCTGTTCTAACGTACTTTTTTCAGCCTTGAAGAAGCTTTTATTGTTTCAGAAACGAGAGATTAAAAAAGTCTCCTGACTCTTTCCCTGCCACCGAGCCTCAGGGAAAAGCAGGAGCACAGCATCTTAACTGATTAAATCTGCATGCCCGCTTCACTATCATTACCATGATTTATTAGATTAAGCTGGCATCTCATTTAAAATGTACAAGTTGCTACAAAATCCTTTTCACATTTTTTAAAAAGCCTTCACCAAAAAAATTGTCATTGATCTCTCCTTTTATTTTACGGAAACAAGACCCGTGTTTGTCACCAGACCAGAGATGTTGGCCGTCACCACTTGTCATGTTGTCATAAAAACTGAAGGTAATCTAAATAAATCTAATTATTTACACGCCTGAGGAAAATCAAAGATGTAGCAGAAAGCAAGATGGTTTTAATCAGGTTGTGTTTATGCTAATAATGACCTTACTTAGATTAAAGCACCAACATGACAATCACTATAATTGCCTTGAAGATGCGCCGCATAATCACCCTCTCATTTTTAGGAAACTGGGACACTTAAAAAATCTCACACTACAGTAAACACCTTGATAAAATACACACTTTCAATCACTGGAAAGCAAATCCAAAGTGAGAGTGT
This sequence comes from Ctenochaetus hawaiiensis, assembly GCA_029783645.1. Classification (NCBI taxonomy): domain Eukaryota; kingdom Metazoa; phylum Chordata; class Actinopteri; order Acanthuriformes; family Acanthuridae; genus Ctenochaetus; species Ctenochaetus hawaiiensis. Next base: position 24,050,462 of record JAPZDY010000012.1, on the reverse strand, counting down.
CAGCTGAATCATCCAGCAAGTGAGAATTGATTTTTAACTTCCAGCTAAGACTTAACATAAGCTTTGTCTGCTTAACTGAACTTATGTGAGACTTAGTTTATTTATGTATTTATTTATCCTAAGGAAACATAACATGACTTTATGTAAAATGTCTGGTAGAATGCTAAAGGGTCAGCCTGCCGCAGCTGTTTCGTAATTTGGTCAGATTTTTCATGAAATGGCTGAAGTGTGAGGCAGAGCAGAGAAAGCAGGAGGGGAGACTGATGGACAATGGCGAGAGGAAAATAAACAAAGGAGGAAAAGTAAGCAAGACTGCACTACTTTCCATTTAAAGGCCACAGGGAGATTTGAGTGCGCTGCAGGAAAAAAATCTTACATCATTTCAGCTCATATTGACTTATAAAATACACTTACACTTACAAATAAAGCAAGTGAAGAAATCTGTCTGCAGAGTTCACATACTTGAAAAAACCCCCAAATGGAAACTTACTTTAAGAACTTGTTTGAGTCAAGTGACATTTTCCTGATACTTGCAGAGTCATCTCACTTCCTCTGCTTCATGCAGCACTGCGTCGGGCATGAAGGAGTAATCAGTCCCTTCTCACAGCGTTTTTCAATGAAAATGCTTCAAGAAAGGACTAAAAATGAAAAAAATCTACTCTGTAAGACACTGTTGCATTGCATGTCACATGCATGTTTTCTACAAACCTTTACATTTTTTACACAAATGTTGCCTCAATATTTAATCAGATTAAGATCAGATGCTTTACATGCATTCAGACCTAATCAACATGTTGCATGTGGTGCCTCTAATTTTACAGCTCCTGCAGTTTTCCGCCCTTGTTGCTGTTTTCACAAGAGCAGTTTTTCCCATTCTTCTACCCCCAGGTCCCTCAAGGTTTGATTTGTATTATATCTCCCAAATCCGCAGCTCGCTATGATGGCATAACTCTTCATGATGGCTGGATTTGGGCTAAAGCTGCTGTCAGAACAGGATATCTTGCTAATGTGTTGAGCAGGCCTTGTCCTGGCACAAGAGAGGAAGAGAGAGCGAGGAGCTGAAAGAGGAAAACGAGGGGGAGAAGGAGGAAGAAGAGAACAGAGCAGAAAATGAGAACTGAGAAACACAGAAACAAAGTCTTCATCGGGTTTGAAGTGGCAGGAGTGCAGAAGATGAATTTGTCAGCGATTTTGATGCTTTGATTCAAGTCGATTATTTGAGGACAGTGCTGATGTTTCTTCTGTCTCTCTCTCTCTCTGTTCTTTCCCTCCTCCCCTCTTTCTCTCTCCCCCTCTCTCCCTGTGAGCTAGCGAGCTGGCCTGACAACAGCGCACAGCTGCACCCACAGCTGTGCATCAGTCCACGAAAGGCCCTGCTCTTTATCAGCCTGATTGGTCACATCTGGCATCATTACTTCCACCTTGGGGTTGTCCAGCTTGGGGGAAGGGATGGGGGGTGAGGTGTGGGGGGGTGTATTGTTGGACAGGGGTGGGTCAGCGTTGGTGTGGGCTCCTGGGGGCCTAATACTGGATGTAAGGCTTTAACTGAAAGCAACATGACTCTGTTTGTGTTTCGCTGGCCGGGGCCTCCAGTCTGTGTTTTTGCCTCCCGTGCCCTGGAGGTCTTCTAACACACTGGGTTCGAAAATTGTTCAGTGCAACACTATTTCTTTACTCCGAGGTGTCTTCTTTTTGGGGCCTGATTCACACGATGTTGGGGGAAATTTCCACTTGCCAAAGAGAGAGAGAGAGAGAAAGAAAGAGAGAGAGGCTGGTTAAAAAAAAACAGAAGATGAAATATGGTGCAAGAGTAACAAAAGCAGCAGACTCACTTTGTTTATGTGGGAAATAACTTGCCTTTGACATAAGCCTCTGACATAGGCCTCTCTCATCCTCCCTCACACCAGAGGTTCTTCATATCTGGGGCAGCTTATCCAAACCTCACACTATCTTTATTTTCCAGCATCTACATTTCCTTTATTCCCTCTTGTAGCACTTCTAGTTGAACCTCGGCCCCCACAGTGAAGTGCCGGCAGCATGTTGCTACCACGGAGCGCTCATGAAGTCGCTGGCATTGCAAAGCTGCCTGGAAGCAGGAAAAACACAGCCAGTGACAAAAAAGATCAAGACTAATGTACATGCCTGGAGTAGCCGTGTTACATGGAGGCTAGGTAACAAAGGGTTTTTTAAAGCCTCCGAACGCTGCGTAGCCAGCGCTAATTCTCTGCACATGTGCTTCGTAGTATCCCTCTGGCTCTGCAGCGGTGGAGTTGCGATCCAGATGCAGATACATGGCTCTGAACTGAGCTGACCTCACCGTGGCACAAGGATCTGCTGCAAGGACTCGTGCCTGACTGTGATCACTGTGAAAGTGTTACTGGCAGGAGCAGCGCCGATGACGTGCTATACGGGTTCAAATACGCCACCCACACAAATGGTGACTGTACATCAGCCTTCATAGCCTCTCAGGCGCTGAGTGAAGAGAGTGATTGTTCTGTCTCTAAATCTCTTTCTCTTTTCTCCGGGAGGATTCGGAGTGTAGCCTTTCCCCCACCTCCCTTACCCCCAACCTCCAATCCCTCACCCCTCCCACCACCACCTCAGAGAAACCAGTTTCCTGCTATGCCTCCATGCTGAAATCAGATCCCAGCATCGCTCAGGCCTTGTTTTTCTTGGCAAGGGCCGCACACAGACACTCACACAGAACTGAGGCTCCCGACCATTTCCACCCACCATCACTACCTCTCTTTTTTCCCCCCCTTCACTCCTTCTCTCCACCTCTGCTGTCCTCTCCTCAAGTTTACAAGGAAACAAGGCCTTTATCTGCTTTACCCCAAAACCAATTTTCACACCATTGCAGCGTTAACGTTGGACAGATAAAACTGTGTGCGAGAGTGTTGCTGGTGTTAAAAAAAATTGTGATGAGGATAAATGCTAGACTTGCATGTTTCTCCAGCCATTTTGGGGCTTGTAATTTGAGCCCGACCCGTTCAGCCAGCACATATTTTAATGACATTTAAACATCTCCAGATGTAATTTGAAAAAGGTCCAAACAAATGGCTCGCGAGGCTTTTAAAGATGATATTTTCCTCTCTGCAACGGGGAAATGCATCATGTTTTAGAGATAAGTTTTGCAGTAAAGTTGCTCAGTTTTTCTGACACTGAAAAAGCCAAAACTCCTCAAAGGCTTGTCTCTGTCGAGCAGGGCAGCATTCCACCGAGTTCATGCAGAAGGTTTTTTTTTTGTTTTTTTTTTCTTACTTCCTCCAGCTTGGAGCTCTACCATCCTTTTCGGCTTGACAGAATGTGTGTGATGCAAACTAAGCGCATTGTTTTCCAGCGCAGCTCTGCGGCTTGTGGGAACAGGGTTGTAAAGAGGGTTTGAATGATAGAAGCGTGCACTCTGGTCAGTCTGCTCATTGTCGTCTGCTGTTTACATGCCTTTGGCTCTCACACCACTGCCACGGCCCGGGGCAGTTTCACTGCAAACCCATGAGTTAGTGCTGTCTGTTGAAAAGGTGCTCTGTTTCGGGCCCCAGCGGTGTGTTGGAGCACCGAGTATGTGTGTTTTTCATGGATGGGTACACAAGGCTCACATTCCCCCTCGCCTGTCTGCTTGTGTTTGTGTGTGTGTGGAGTGGGGGCGGGGGTTGGGGGGGCTACAACAACAAACTGGGCTCATCAGGGACATTAAACAGTACCATATTTCAGGAAAAAGGCAAACAGAACTGGCTGTTGCTCTGCATTTGCACTTATTATACGTGCATGCAAGCCAGCCGAGCACTTCAAGGAGGCAGCCTTCCCACAAGGACATTAAATCCAGAGACAAAGTCACTGATGGAACTTTGGTTATCTCAGGCTGTTAACTCTCCACCTCTCTCTGTCCTTCTCCCACGCTTGCCTACCTACAGCACAGCACAAATTAAAACCCATACATAGCACCGGTGTGAGCTTTTGAATCGAAAAATGAACCTATTCTTTGATTTCCATCTCTTTTTTTTTTTAATGCAACGTTTTCCACTGAGGTGCTGGCGTGCTCCAGTGAGACAGATGAGAAAGACAGAAAGAGGAGTGGAGGCCCTCCTCCACGTCACCACTCTTCCCATCCCGGCCCCGCCAATGGAGTTATCACACAATTACAGCTGTTTAAATACACAGACATGCCTTGTAATGTAGCCGACATACACTGACCACAGCCCCCCCCCACCCCACCTCACCCCACCCCCACCCCCCCCCACCCGCCCCAGCCTCTGTCTCTGGAGCCATCACGTGGCCCTCCCTCTGTTCATTACGCAAGGATACAGCTGAGCCTCCTATTTTTTTCTTCTTCTTTTCTGCATTTTTTTGGTCTGCGCTCCCTAATTTGATTTCAGGCTTAAGCGGATGTTGCAGCTTGATCTTAGCACAATGTCTTGTTGTTGTTGCGTGTTGTAAAATGTTGTTGTTTTCCCAGCTTTCCCAGGGCTCGTAATTAGAGGCGTGTGATGTGTGGGCTGAGAAAAAAAAAAGGCAGGGGGGAGAGAGGGAGGGAGATGAGGTGAGTCGGGATGGGATGGTTGCGGATGAGGCAGGGGGCTGTCTATTCCTACACCCCACCCACCCCTGGCGTGGGGGACCAAGGCCAAATTAAAAGCCTGTGCAACTTGCATTCACATTCAATTAAAAGACCCCCCCCATCTGCAGCTGCGGAGAAACAGCTGCAGAGACTCCACGCTGTCTGTTCTCCTCAGTTGTTGTCAAGAAGGTCGCGGTTCGTCTTCCGCTGGAGGTTTGCAATCCCCCCCCCCCATCCTGACACACACAGACACACATTAGACACTAAAAGAGAGCAGCTAAGATAGCTCGAGCCAAAATCACATCCAAATGTTTACATGAGAGGCGGTGTCTCTGTTTCATCGTGCCCTTATCACTCCGGCATAATAAGGCGCAATTACAGAAAAGATAGCACAATGTGAACAACAAGTCGGCAAGAAGGGAAGTGAGTAATAGCTTGTAAACAGATACTCTCCGGCCTGTATTCTTTGATGGAAAAAGATGTGTACCTCAAAGACCTGAATGAGCCCGTCTGCAATTATGAGTTATTTGCTGATTTGAATGCTGGTCAGACTTTCCACATCAGAAGCTCTGATAAGACATCTCACTATTATCATTACCTCTGCCTGAACTGCTGTTTGCACACTGCAGAATCAGTTGGAGAATTGTTCTTCATAGTCTGCTGATGCATTTTGTGTTTTTCTCTTTTCCTCAAATGTTTCTGTGTTGTCAGAGTGAACACAGAGAAACTGGCAATAAAAAGCGCTGTCTGTCAGTTTATATATGCAGTGGAAATCCAGTTGGTGGTCCAGAACTTAAGAGTATAGTGTAAACAGTGTGTTAAGATTTAGATTTGTAGGTTGGAAGCGTGCTTGCAATTTTTAAAGCACGATAAGTCAAAATGAGACACGAGAGCTAAACATCACAAATGTCCTTAAACACGTATTTATCAGCCTTATACAATCGGTCTTAAGAAAATACTTTCCCTTGAGCTCATCCCCGTGTGCATTTTGAAAGAGACCTTTAAATCCCAAGACATTCTGCATGCATCGAGGCAGGTTTAATGTTGGGTGGCCGCGTCCTCCTCCCTGAGAGGTGAGGATGAATGATAATGCGGTCAGCAACGGCTTCCACAAGTTTCTCGACGGATGGCTGCGAGGGTGAGGGCCGAGGCGTCGGGTCTGATCCAGCCTAAATTTAAACTTGTGGACAGACGAGTCTAGCCAGCAGCCAGCCTCATTCCAGCCGCTGATCATCCACGGCATGAGGAGAGAGAGAGAGAGAGAAGGAGTCAGCCTCGGGCCTTTTAAGTCTGTCCTCCTACTCCTCTAAACCCCCCCTCCTCTGCTCTCCTTCACCTCCCCCTGTCTGTAGCCGCTGACTCTCCCTCTGTTTTCTCCTTCGCTTCATCTTTTAACTCCTGCTTTGAAATTATACTTTGTAACTTAGGCTGTGTTCTCCAGACTCTCTAGAAGTGGGCGAAAACTGTATATATTAGAGCACTTAGAACATTGTTGAGGTGAAATCTAATGCGCCAGTGGGATTTACTTACAGTTCAGTCCTTTAAGGACTGTCTTTTATTTTTAGAAAGTTGTCTTTTCTTTTTACCAATTATCCAAAACATTCTCTGACAAATACATCTGTCTCCTCTCGGATGCCGATGGATCTAACAAAACAGTAATTCGATTTGTGCAAGGACTGTTTTCATTTGCTTTTATGAACACCTGAGAGGATGTCTCCCAGAATAAAAGAAATCCTCAGGCACGCTGGAGGAGAATCATTTTATTTTTTCAGCTGCAGCACAGTCGGTTTGTTTGGAATTCCGGTAAATAAAAAAGAAACACCGGCGACTGTCACCGCATCTCAAGAAAGAAAAGACTGCTACCATGAAAAACAAAATCAAAGAAACAAACTTGATAAGAAGCACCAATAAAGTCTCTGTTACTGGCAAATTATCTGCAGCTTGTTTTTACATGTATGAATTTTGGGTAAATAGATAGAGATCTAACTTTAACCAAAGCAGACAGAGGCATTGTTGCACTGGACATACTTGTTTGGGGTTATGATAATAGCAGTCTGTTGTTCTGGAAAATATTGGCTCACTCTCCCTGATGTACTTGCACAGCCTTTCCTTATCTCTCCTCTGAATGCTTTGGCTCATCAAATCATGTAATAGATGGGAGAGTTCAGACAGCCTCAGCGGAAGACTGGAAACGGTTCAAAAACATACGCAGACGCTCAAAGAACAGCACTGCTATTATGTTACATTTGTCTACTTGTTTTTAAGAGTTTAGGTCACAATGAAAAAGGAGCTTTGAGTGTATGAGCTTGCGTGTGCCTCCTACTCTCAAATTCAAAGCAAATTTGTGCAGAGTCCCACAAGGCCTCTGCCTTCCAGGGCTGAGCTTCACCAGCGAAGCAGCATCAGCTGGGAGTTTAATAGACCTCACACACCAGACAGTTTAGAGACACACAAGACATAGACGGATGGAAAATTAAAGGAAAAACAAACATCAGGTGTCTAAATAGGCTGTTGAGAGGTGCTGTGATAGCATCAGTGTGCCTTTGCATTTATTCTTTATTCTCTGAAACTGTGGAAGGTAGAAGACTATTAATCCAACAAATATTCCCTCATTTGGTGCAGTGAAGAACACTGTCCACACATGGGATCAGAATTTTTCATAGGAGTTCAGCTGGATTGAAATCTGTAGACTGTGAAGGCCACAGTATATGATTCACATTACTTTTATGTTCATCAAACCATTCAGTGACTCCTTGTACTTTATGGAAGCTGGCAGTGTCATGCATAGAGACCATCCCATCAGGACAGAAATGTTTCATCACAGGATAAAGGCGATCACTCACTAAATATAAGGGCAGCAATGCATGTGTGAAAGTAATGGAGACTTCAGTGAACGCCACACATGCACTTACCATCTAGTTGAGACTGTAATGCAGGAGGACTCGTCTGACCTTATCACCGTTTTCCACATCTCTGTGGACTGGTGCCGACCGCTTTTTCCACCACTGAATTTAAATATGCATTGATCTTTGTAATGTGGTGTTAATGCTCTCCAAACCTGCAAGAATATCCTGCTGTATGTTTCTGTCAGTGGACTGTTGTTGCTGACACAGTCTGATCACATCCTGCTTTGACATTCTCAGTCACCTGAGGAGGAAGAGGAAGCTGTTTTTATGTTTGTTTGTTTTTTTTTAATATACATTGCACCAAAGCATGAGTATCACTGTTGTCAAATATCCAGCTCTGTCTACTGATGTCTTTCCCACAGATCTCAATGCAAATGTCGCTTTAGTCACTGGTCCTGTTGAATCACTCTTTGTGTCTGAGGCTCCTGCTGTCTGTGCCCTTATAATAATAACCATCTTTCAGAGCCACTTTGGTCTTAAAACATTCAATCAGCTTGGCCTGCTTGGCACTTTCATACTCGCCACAGATTGAGATTGGATGGTAATTGCTTAATTGTGCCATGTAGTGCAACTGTGTGGAAGCAAATGCATTAATAATGTTTCTCCACTTCATCTTTATTACGGTTTTTGCTGTAATTTGTCACCAATCCTTATATCTCCATTCTTGCTGTTTCCACCTTCCTTCCTTCCTTCCTTTCATTGCTCCGTCTTGTCCTCTCTGACTCTCCCTCTCTCCCTCTCTTGCTTCATTCTTCTCCTCCCTGTAATCAGGGCCCTTTGAAGTGGGCCGAGGAGACGGATTAGAGTGGGACCTGCAGGGTCTTTGACCTGGGGTGAGCGGGGGACGAGTAATTAGACAGGGAATTAAGAGGAAGCCCTGCCCCTCTCTCAGTCTCTCTCATGAATTGTGCGCCTGCTGTATTGGAACCATGCTGTTACTATTTCAGAGCTTTTTTGTGAAACAGATTTAGCAGTGTCGTGTTTTTGTTATTAAACTAACAAGAGCAACAATACTTTTTTGCATCCTAATTAACAAAGCTGATGTTCAAAAATTAAAAAGTGAAGAAACAAAAAGCAGGATTATGAGATACAGGCAAATACATAAAAGAGAAAAAAAAACACCTACAACGAAATATGACTGAAAAGTTATTTTATGTACTGTTTGGACATGCAGTTTCAGTGTTTCAGCAACATTAAAAAGTAATTACTAAGTAACTGTTTCCAGTGTATTCATATGAATTAGGCTTTGGTCAAAGTACTAATGAGGCTTCACCGCATGACCTGATACAAGTTTCTGAATGATGACATTGCTGCATATAAACCACACTGGGTTTAGAGGGAATGGGGAGGGGGGGGTCATTAGAGCTGTAACCTACATCACCATGACTGCTATTTTCCACCTGAAAAACCCAGAGAAGATCACACATCACAAGATCACCCTTTAAATATATTTATTTTATGGTAAAGATAAAGCAGAGTTTAAATAAACAGAAACCATGTTGTTTTCCATTAAATTCCTTTTCAGTGCACCAGCGGTCAAATAACAGTAAAAGTATTTGTGAAAGTAATACTAGAACAAATAACATCAGTAGACTGAAGTGACACTGGTTGTAACAGCAGTTATACTGGTGATGTGGTGACATTTGAAAAATGATAATAAATGGTAAAAATGGAAATGACAGCAGTAGTGCAAGAGACCAACACTAATAACAGCTGCACTGGTATCTGTGGTAGCATCAGCAGTGTTTATCATCAGCTCTGCTCATGTGAATCCAGTACAGCGGCCTGTGGTGTCTGTGTGTACGGGCCTGTTGGAGATAAGAGTTAACTGAGGAATTATGCCCATCAGGCCGGCCAGCTGAGACCAGGCACTGTGTTATTAAACAGAGACCGTCCACAGCAGCGCCCACACCGCCAAATATGGACATCCACTCGCCTCCTGTGTCTGTGTGAGGGAGACAAGAATGTACTTAAACCAGCTGGCGGACAAGTGACATGAACACTCTGCTGAAGAAATACACTCACCATTCTCCATCTCTGTCCTTTCTCTGTTTTTTTTTTTTTTCTCTGCAGGTAAGAAAGATTTCCTGTGCTTTGAAAGCCTTTGTGATCCGCCATGTAAGTAAAGTGTCACAATTTTGGGTTCTTTCCTGAAATCCCTTCCTTGTGTGTGTGTATTAGTGTGTGTGTGTGTGTGTGTGTGTGTGTGTGTAATATCCCCAGGGTACCTGTTGTTGTGACAGCCTCTTGACTTGAGCACCGTTAGAAGATAGCATGTAAATTGTAATGTAGGAGCTCCCACTCCTTAGCCCGTGTCATGCTAATAATGCCGCGCGTCAGTCAAACCTGGTCACTGATTACAGACACAAGCCGATGCTATCTCTCCCCCCTTTCTCTATTGTGCAGACGCCACAAAAGGGGCCATTTACTGGTGGCAATTTAGCACCAGGAGGAGAGTACTGGCTGTCTGATAATAGAGACTTAACCTGTATTGACTTACTCCTTTGCATAATCCTTAAGATAGTGCCAAAGAGTTACTTCTTGTTGTAAACGTGTGATTTTTACAAGTTAACAGCACAGAGGTAAACAGATGAGCGACACTAGCTGTGGGATTACAAGCTCAGGTCAAAAGATAGAGAAGAACAAGGTTAAAGAGTCAGTAAAAGAAATAAATTGATCTTTATACTTTCCACCAAAGATGTGAGCGCAATGAGAGTGTTCAGCAGAAAAATTCCATCCATTATATTTTTCCGCAGCTCTTATTTTACTCTTTTGTAGAGAAAACTGCTTTTTGTTATCTACAAATGTAATTCTTGTGTTGAATCCCACTTTTTTTGTCCCTCTTTTTATAAAGGTGTCAGCTAAATGTCTGATATTTTAAAAAGCAGCAGTGTCTCTTTCTGTCCAGACGGGACAGGAAGCTCTGGAGGATTAAAGGGGGTGGGTGGGTGTGGGGGGTTTTGTAGTATTACAAAGACCACTGAGATGTCAGACTGAAACACACCTCCGCCGGCACACACATTCACACACTTCCCTCGAAAAAAAAAGCCATAACTCTTGCTTACATAACCCACCTGCCTTTCCACAAGCTCAGCCACATCCTGGGAGCCACAGCGAGCGGAGGAGGGAGGGATGACAGGGGGTCGTTAAAGATAAGCATGTTTACTCAATGTTTACATTGAGGGGGAAGTTGTAGACATCCTTATCATTAACAATGAACAAAATCAGCAGTAGGGCGAGGCTCCTTTTTGGTTTTGGCACCCTTAACAAGAATTTGACAAGACATATGTAGGAGAAATCAGGGAACATAATTGGTTTCATGTTTGAAAAGTTCAGAAGCTACATATAGTTTTCTTTGTTCTGTTTATTGTAGTATCATATCACCACAGGAGGGAAGTCAAACTGGAGCTTTTCCTGAATTGGCAGACAGAATTTTTGCGTTGCAAAGCAGTGTGGTTGGACCAGAAGCAAGAATGATGTGTAAAATGTGTGATATGATTGTGCCGTCTCCGCACAACTTAGAGAGCAAAAGCCGAAATACGCTAAATATTGACTCCTGGGCTTTATTTTTTTTTTCACCAGCAGATTCGCATCAGATATTGTGCTGCCTGTGATGGCTGACATCATCACTGTTTTGCCCATTAGGTTTGCCTCTCTTGAGAAGAAACAGCTGCGTCACCCAGACCGTGTTGAGGGTGTATTTTGGTTCCTCGGTTAAATAGAACATTTGAACTCAGCTCTCTAGAGGGCGAGCCAGCCCAGTCGTTGGGATAGAGCACCAGAGCATGTTGTGAGTCTCACATTCAACTTCATTTCCCTTCCAAACCTTCATCCACTTTGGCCAGACCACACATCCTTAAACGTTGATAGTTCTGCAGGCTTGCTCATATTCTCCTTTACACAAAACCCCACAGTCACGACCTCAGATAGGGATCACATTTAGCCTTGCTTGGCTGCTAACTGCCCTCAACTGCATTTAGGGCTTACGACTAAGCAGAGCTTGAGGTGCCCCTCTGTATTTATAAACAGTTATGATCGCATTTGCTTAATGAAATGAATTGAAATTAATATTTTTCTGGAAGGTCAACAGAACAGTGGCTGTAAACTAGACCAAATATTTCAGACTCGTGCTGTTTCTGTGGTTTGGAGTTGGCTGGGATGCCAGAAAAATGCACGGTGGATGGGTTGAGCGGAAGGTTATAAAAGGCTGCAGCAGCCCTGATAAAACATCATGTGGGCAGCTGGTAAAGTGCAAAGCCCGCTCCATGTAAAACTGAAAAATCAGACCTTTTTGGGGTGTTTAGATCCCACCATAGGCTTGGAAAGGAAGATGGTGGAATCTGAGATCCTGGCATGCGAGGTTTGAGCTTTAAAATTAAGTTGTGCCATGTGATGAGGCATGTAGAGCAATTGTTAAGGCTCTGTGAAGACTGGAACAGATGGGTGGTTTATTTTCAGACAAGAGAAGAGACAAAAAAAATTGAATTCTTTCCTCTTGATACCGAGACATCTACAAATGACTCAAAAGGTGGAAATCAGATTTAAAGAACTATCTTATTGTTGTATTTGTTAAATGAGGGGATTTTTTTTTCCTTTCCTCCCTGATTGGTGTGGGCAAAGGCATTAGTGATGGTGGGTGGGTCCAGGCTCTTTACTGCTCACCGTGAAAGCCGAGAGGCCATGCTGAGGGAGCAATGCACCGTTATCACACGAGAAGCGTGAGGTACGGGTGATGATGAGGGGGGCTGGGTAATGTGCCATGTGATGCAGAGAGAGGTGATAATGAGCCTTGTCTTAGCCCCCCACCCCACCCCCACCCCCCACCCTTCCAGACATTTCCATGCTATCAGTGCCATCTGCCGCTCTGATTGTGCTTCATCTACAGTACCCGATGACTAACTAGCTGGCAGCCCTTCCTCTCTCCTCTGAGTTGTCTCTGTGAATAAGCATGTGTTGTTCATCAAACTCTCTCTTTCTAACCGCTGTATTCTTTATCAGTCGTCTCTCTCTCTCTCGCTCTCTCTCTCTTTCCAAATCCCTTCAATCAGCCCAGAGTTGAGTGAAGATGCCGAGGGGGGGCATTCGCTGATGAGATGATGACTTTCACTAAGGGTCAGAGGAACAGGGATTACAGCTCTGGCTTATGATGAGCTAGCAGCTCCAGCTCATCAGGGCCAATGCTGCCAGTGCCTTGGCATCTGTAGATCTAGGGTTGGGGGGGGGGAGCGATGGCGGCATCAATGTGAAATGACAGCAAGTCGTAACTGGCTGGCAGTGTGCTAACAGATCTAGCTCAAATGCCAGTTTCCCCTTCAAAACGGCCAAATGCAGCTTCGAGAGTCAGCGAAGCGTCTCTTGTTAAAGTCTTTCAGAAATGACTGTGGGGTCACTGTCGTTTATCTGGGAGAAGATTGTTTGAAAATGAGCCAGGATGTTGTAACTGAGACGTCCTTGGTTAAACAAAAGTGCCAACTCAGCAGGCTGTGTGTCTTGCCTTTAATTTAACCCCATTTGACTGCAGCACAACTGGAGGGAGTCCTGTCTGATGGATAAAAACCCCCTGCTGGTGCATTGCGTAACCAACCCCAGACGGTGCACTCCTCTTCCACAGGACAGGGATCAGTCAGAGTCCTTCACCCTGTTCAAAATCCCTCATGTAGCAACTAAACCCAACTCTGGATCAGTCAGGTGTTGCTCAAAAAGACAAGAGTTTTTTTGTGCGTATGTCAGCTTTTTATGTTGTTGGCTTTCATGACCATGCATTGTAACAGTGGATGAAAAGATGAACAAATTTGACCAGACTGAAGGCCTTTCCTGTCCTTGTTGATGCTGGAAGTTTTGGGTTAATTCCCTTTGTAAAACAAGTTGGAGTAGGGATGGGTTTTGGGATCTGTTTCTCTTTGGTTTAAGGTTTGAGTAACTTTAGCAATAAGTCTTGGTTTTCATGTTAAAAAAAACTATTCCAGCGGTTTAGAGTACTTCTACACTTTTTCTTGTAGAGCTCAGGGAGTCACAGGAGAAATATTAAAGAATGTTTGAAACTGATTAAGAGGAAGCCAAGATTTCCTGACCCTTACTCCTTATGGGTATAAAGTTCCAAAAGGTCTTTATCCTACATTCCCTTCTGGCAACCAGACAGCATTTAACCGGAGACCCTTCCTGCCTGGTAACTTCTATATCCTTACGGTTCCACAGACACAGTTTAATGGCATCATCAGGGGTTTTTTTTGTTTGTTTGTTTGTTTTGTTTTTTTATAATCCTAAAGGTCCTGTCGGAGAAAAAGAGGTACTTTCCATGATGAGTAAACTAACCTTTATGTATAGAGTGGTTGATAAGTTGAAATACCACGTAAAGGTTGGGTTTAAGTTGTAATTTTAATCTTGTGGTCAACAACGGGAGATTCAGCCAGTAACAAAGAATATTTCTTAGTAGAGAAGCAACTCCTAGATACAGAAACAATGATTGGCTGTATCTCAAACAGGCCCACCCTGCATGGTGATAAAAACTGCTTTTGATCTAATGAAAATCAAATGTAGACATATGCAGGCAGGGCAGGGTTGGGAATGGTCTCACATGGGCTGAAATAGAATAAGTGTCTGTGTTCTGCATGGCGTGTTTTCACATGTGTATGTGCTTCAGTGTGTGTGCTGCGCAATCCACAGCCTGCTTGTTAGTACAATGTCGGACATGTCCATCAGTAACATCCCTTGCTGCCTCGTAGGTGAGTCCCGAGCTGCAGCTGTGACGCATATTTCACCCCTCATCCTGTTTACGTCCTCACCCCACACTTCTCCGTCTCTGTGCTCTGCATTCTTTCTTTCAATTAGCTTTACCCATCTTCTGACTCTTCCCTCTCGCCCTTATGTCCTTGTCTTAGCTGTGAGCTAAAGTTGATCATGTAGCATCCTTGTGTTCCACAGTCTTAATGCAGTTTTTTAAATCCTTGTTTAATGTGTGCGAGCATGAAGTGGGAGGATTTTTCTTGACCATCTCCCTCTGTGCCAGCTTTGCTGAGATAAATGCAGATCCCTGTTTTTGTATCACATCTTGACCATCTCACACATCCTTGAACTGCTTTTTTTTTTTTTTTTACACATGCAAGCTCGATTAAACCTCCACAGTCAGAGCGGACCCTCTGTAACTGGCAAACTCAATCAGAAGTGAGAACAGTGGAGAACAAGACTCTCCTCGTCACCTTTGGCTGTTGGCAAGGCTCTCGCTGCAATTTGAGAGAGCTAATTTAATTAGCGGGTGCAAGGTGAGGAGAGACTGTGAAGGCTGGATGACAAAAGGGAAAGTGAAAGACAGAGAGAACTCAAGGCCAGATGGGTCTTTTCCCACTCCTCCTTATCAGTGCTGACCTCTGGAAGGCTCTGTGTGGATCATGACCCTCCGGGCCTCCTTTTTTTGAGGGGGGTTGGGGGTTGGGGGGAGTAATGCCTTTTATTCCTCTCTGATCAGACTTCAAAGGCCATGCAGGGAGTGGTGTGGTCATCCTTTCTTTCATTACCAGCAGCTTTTGCGCTAATCTGCAAGGGCACACCTGAAACCCCTCCCCCCACTCTGAACCCCACAAACACACACAAACCTCCCTACCTCTTCCCCCTCCAACAGGGGGGCTAAACGCTGTGTAATCTGGGTATGAAAGAGCCTTAATCCGCAGCAGTCGGGTCGTGTACCCCTGATCTGCTACCTGACGCCTGGATAAACTCCTGAGTTCGTTAATTTGTTCATCAGAACTGGGTTAGAGGAGGCAGGCCACAGAGGATGAGTCAGAGTAGTCGTTAGCCGTGGGGGGGAGTCGCAAACTCCGCGATGCATGAGGGCATGCATGACATACGGAGACACGTTTAGTCATGGATAAATGAAACAGAAAGACATATGGTAATAATAGCCTAAATCCTGCTTTTTGTGGGATCAGTTTTATTGGATACCTGATTAAGTTTTGGATTGTTGGTTTGACAAAACAAGCAAAGCTTCACCTCTGGAAAACAGCACCAGGCTTTTTAAAGTAAGAAATCCTTAGTTGAATCCTTAATTTGACTAAAGAAAGTGTTGTTTTGTAATTTTGCCCACAATGGACACTTAGGGTTCCAGAGAAGTGTTTTATAAAAAAAGGGCTCTTTTATCATTCACACAGAAGTTGTAGCTTGTTTCTGAAAGTTAAAGAGTAACCCCTTATCGACGGCTGAAGGAGCTCCTTCAAAGAATAATACTTAAGCCCCCTGAGTGGTTTTGTACTTGTTTTTCACTTCGCATCAAGGTTTGCATAGTGCAAAAAAAGCAGCCGCTAATTGGCTAGTATTGTGGAGTTTGTTAAGGGGCCTTTTGTTATGTGAAGAGAAGAACTGGCTGAGAAAACTTTAGCAACTTCGACTTAAGTGTGTAAGTCAGTGCACTTTTTAGGTCTTACTAACAACATACGAATAATTTAAACTCTGGGAATACTCGAGGATGCATCAACAATAAGCCCACTTGGATCTTTTCTACAAGGCACATCAGGTCACAAGCATACATCAAAAGCACAAGACAGGATTTGGAAAAAATTTGACCTTTTTTTTTAATGCAGATCTACTCTATCTGGAAAAAGAATTCCTCCTAACTTCATTTTCAGCACTCCGGCCCTCAGTAGTATTAGAGCTGATTTGCCAAGGGCCTCTGGAACAGAGGATGTAACAAGGAGTGCTTGGCTTCAGAGTGCAGCTCTGGTGTGAGGTGCCCTCCCCGCCCCAGGCCTGTTCTCCGTTTAATTCTTTCACTGGGAATCTGTGATAGATATACATCGATGTGAGGGATTGGAACTGTGCACCCCCACCCAAACCTCTTATTCCAGCACTCATGCCTCTGTTTTTCCTCCTCATACACTTCTTCTTTTTCTTCTTCTTCTTCCTTTCTCTAAATCTCTATTCATCTTCTCTTGAGGAACAGTAATTACAGCAGCTCCTCAGCCTCACCGCCAGAATGAGCTGTTTACACTGGGCCACTTGCCTCTGGCTGCTGTGGCCAGCTTCTCATTCCCCCATTGAGCCCAGCAGGAGCAGCCACACAGTCACCAAAAGGCGACCCAGCGAGACACAAAGCCCGCCGGGTCTGGCTCACCCGGCGTCCCACCCAGCCATTTACTCTCCTCCCAGAACCCCACAGAGATCCATCAGTCCCATTCTTCATACGAGCCTCTCGTTCCTTCTCTGTCTAGTGGCAGCTTGCTACAGTTTGGATTTCTAGCCCAGTTGAGGGAGAAGCATTTAATTCGTTGAAGGTTTTAGTGTAAAGACGCAGGTCTCAGAGCCAACAGTTCTACCACATGCTGTTTCCCTCACTGTTTTCTGTGCCTGAGGGCTGAGGCTGAATGAAAGACCGTACTCCCCTGCGCCGCTGCCGCATACAGAGTAGGTATGTTTGTTTACACACAGGCAGCCAGGCAGTGCTGTTCAGAGCCACGGAGCCTGCACAGGATCCTTCCAGTCGAGCTGATGATGTGTTGCTTTGGGTGGGGCCGGGGATGGGGTGGGGTGGAGGGGGCGCAGCCGCCATTCTCCAGCCCTCGGACCCAGGTGCTTCCTGCCCTGCCTGCTGGAAAAGTACGAATGCAGCCTGTGATGGGCCAAGTCAACCGTGAGCTTTGCACTGTTACTGCTTCTGCAAAGCCCTGAGGGACCAGCAAAAGGCCTTTAAACATCCAAAAAGTTTTTCTCTCTCTCTCTATTTTTCTACTCTTCCACCTCCCACGCTTTGTGCTGTTCTCCTGGACTCTTGTAATAAAAGAGATAAATTTGTCACCGACATCTGCAGAGAGAGTTAATGTTTTGCATTTGGGCTTTGCATTTCTCATCTTGTTGAGTGTGTTTCTCCCTCGTGTCAGGTGTGGCCTGTTTTAGCAAAACAAGCAGATTTTATACTTAAATTCTAACGTAGCCTGACAATGTATTGTTGTGCGTTTGTTTTATATCTCAAATTGTTCTCTAAAGAAGCCCTGGAGTTGTTCTACGGTTAAAATCCCAAGACAAAAGAGTATTTTGGCAGATGTTTTCACAAATGAGAAGGGATTTACAAGTTTTAGTGCCAGCTGTGGCAGTTCTATAAAGTATTTATATGCTCCCTAAAATATGCATTTTATATGTAACTGGAGCTGTAAGAGCGCAGGTCGACCTGCAGGAGCTGCATGCTCCTTGCAGGCTGAGCTTTGTATCTGGATAAAGGCTCAGTTCTGTGAAGATCATTCTCTACTCCTGTCCAGCTGGCCTTGCCGGGAAACACAGCATTAGAGGGATGGAGCGACCCCTGGTGGCTACGGCGTGCACTTACAGCTTCAGAGCCATCCTCAGAGCAATATGTCAAAAAGGATAAGTCCAACTAAAAAAGGGATGCCACTGGTGGTGGAGACTTTTTGAGTGTGATGACTCTCAACCGTAGTAACAATCATTCCCTCCGTTTTCCAAGCTGACTCACTTTTCCTCACCTGTCACGCTTATGTTTTATGTCTGACACAAAAGCATTTAACCAACAAGCACTGATTTATGACTCCTCTGAAAGGTGTAATTTGAGGTTTTTCTGTTGGAAGCCCGGAGAAAACTGTGTGTCTCCTTGCTGTCAAATCATGCAGGAACCAGCCAGCTGTGATCATTTGCATCCTCTCCCCCCTCTGACACCCAAAGGTTCAGGCTTCTCAACCTGTGGTGAGGAGACGAGGTGACAGAATACATTACCAGCACCTCTTACTCCTCTCCTCCTCCTGTGTGAGTCATCAGATGAGTCTGTGTGAGAGGAGTAAGCAAACGGCGGCAATAACGTGCAGCCCAGACGGAGGCACGGGAGTACATTAGTCGCTCGTAAAAAAGGAACTGATGGCACTTGCCAGCAGACTGTTCCCCCCATTGTCAGGTATTTCATTGGCCTCCCCCCTGCGGGTATCTCCATGGCGATGGGTGCAGTTAAGGTGGTGTTTATTTCCAGGTACCTCTGACTGCTCCGTCCGACGCCAGGAGTCTGCGTGTGCTGATAAGGCCAAGACTGACTGGGAGGAGACAAGGACTCAAGGTTAACACTCACAGTCTGAGAGACGTTCACTTTTGCTTCAGGGTAAAGTTGCGCTTGAGAAACTTCATTCCTATTTGTCCATTTTTAACTGCAAAGTAAATTAGTGCATTTCCCCACAGCCTTGTAAACTAATTTACAACACAGACAGCAGCAATTAATAAATCATAAAAGTCAAGTTAGAAATAATCCAGAAGCTAAAACGAGATCTCTTAAATAACAGTATTTTTGTTGTATTTAGGCAATAAAAACATCAAAACATCATATTTTATGCCAGTGCAACATACTGTGTCTGTTCTTTGCTGTTTGAAGGACTTGTACTTTAAGGTCAGTGGGGTCAAACTCAGACTGACCCTGAGAGTCATCCTGCGCCTTGGTGTGAACACTGACCCGAGCACCGGCTGGCCAAGGTCAGTCACAGTTCACGTTTGTCCTGATCCTCCCTGCTGCCGCCCGTCAATGGCACTGTGTGAAGGACTTGGACCTCTGCTGCGCCGCAGAGGTTCAGCTAGTTCATTGTAGCTAAAATGGGGTCTTTCTGTGCGAGAGGGCTGGTGAATAATTATGGTTGCACTGGGACATGCAACTGTGACCCACTTTCAAGTTGGCTTGCATACCATAACTTTTATAGACATATATCTGACGCACTGCAGAAAACATTGACATTTAAGACTTTAATTTTCCACCTGAATGAGTTGAGGGATTTGTATTTGGTTCTAAGCCCGCACTAGATGTGCAGATAGGCAGGGAAAGACGGTCCTGGGGCCAGCTGTGGAAACAGAAGATAGTGAGTGAGCCAGCGAGGAAGTGAAAGGGATTTGGTGTGCAGGATCTGCACAACTCTGCAGGGATGGAAGTTTTCATTTCCTCAGGATAGCTCTGGCTGTTTGAACAGGTGGGTCATCCCTCCTCCTGGGGCCGTAAACGCTCCGGCCCCTCCCGTGTCGTCCAGTCTGAGCTGGGTGTCGCATTTTTCAGTCCGTATTGCAGCGTAGCCTCTGGAGCAGGAAGGCAGTGATAGCACAAATCGTCTTCTCAGCCTAAACAGCTTCTGCACTAATGCTTTTCCAGTCGCCCTCCTGCCATCGCCGTCAGTTCTGCTCCGAGCAGCTGGGCTCAGAGGCATGCATTGAAATGCTTGTTAAAAGGGGGGAAAGTGAGCATCTGAACACACTGATTACAGAGGGTGAGGAGGGGTGAGAGCGGTGTGTTTTGGTACATGCTTTGTGTGTTTTCCCCAGGGGCATGGATGCACCCAGACTGAGTCATGCTAGACTGGAGCCATGGCTCCGGCTCCCTAAGCTCCTTTCCCTCTTTTTCCCTCCTTCCTCTCCTCCCACTGTCGACATAACCAGCTGGGCTCCTGAAACATCCACACACACACACACACACACACACACATACACAAACACACACATGCTGGAGAGGGGCTCAACGGGAGCACAGAGGTAAGGATGGAGGAGTGATGAAATACCAGAGGGAGAAGGGGTGGGCGGCGTGAGGCCCACATTGAGAGTGATGGTCTGCTGTAGAATCTAGCAGGTAAACACCAGTGTGGCCCCTCCCCCTCCCTCAGCACGGCTCTCTGGGATTAGGCCACTTGTTG
Source organism: Ctenochaetus hawaiiensis (assembly GCA_029783645.1). NCBI lineage: Eukaryota > Metazoa > Chordata > Actinopteri > Acanthuriformes > Acanthuridae > Ctenochaetus > Ctenochaetus hawaiiensis. The sequence continues at coordinate 24,030,360 of JAPZDY010000012.1, read as the reverse complement.
AAGCTGTTTCCACACATTGTCAGTTTGCTGAAAGCCACACACACGCCCCCTTCTTGCTGTCTCTTTATGTCTGTCTGCTTGTTTATGTTTTTCTCTTCTGCTTCCTCTCCCAGCCCCCCCCCCCTCTCTCTTTCTCCCCTCATTTCAGTTTTTCTGTCCTGACTAAACATCTGTGAAAACCATTACACTGTCTCTGTTTAACAGTTGAGCAACATGAAAGCAACTCAGAAAACCTTTGAACGTTTTTTAAGGCTCCTCTGCTGCTCAGCATCGTTTTCACCACTAGACTTTTTAAGTGTTGCCAGCAGGGGGCGATATGACTCTTCAGAAGCTCACTCAGACTCATCTGTAATAAATAATCTCTCCTCCATGCCCTTGTTTGATCCCACATCCCTTCAGCAAAGCAATGTCTTGTTGCTGCTTTGTGTGATTTCTCAAGAAAGAAAAACTAAGTCTCAGAAATTTTCCAAACTGTTTGATTTTTTTTTCTTTTTGGGTTTGCTTGTAGGCTTGTAATGTGATGCTTTAGGAATATGTATTCTAAAGAAGAGCACATACAATCCCTAAAGCACCACAAATGATGATAGTATGTGACAGGAAAAGATGGTTTGCTGTTCATCAGGGAGCCACAAACAGCAGACCAGCTGTGTTTGTGGACAATTTACTTATTGAATCTTTCAAGCTGAATTATTTAAAGCAGAATAGTGTATTTTTTGAGTTATGCCAAGTGAGATCCTTACAATGGTCGACTGCAATGGATCTTTTTCCTATATTTGCAGTGCAGGAGACTCACCATATTTTCTGCAGTTTGAGGACTATACAAGTCTTGAGGGCAGCTGTATTGACAGATTTCACTCAAAAGAAGCTTTCTGCCTCCTTGGAGAGTTCAGGTGTTTAACTATATGGCAGGTTATAACCTGATATGAAACCTCTTAAGATGTGCAGTGCTTTTTTTAAGATATGTAAGTATTAAGCATGAGGGATGAAAATGGGCAGAAAGAGAAAAGAGAGATGATGTGACAAAGGTCAGGAGACTGTGTTACTGAGCGGGCTGTTCATCATTGATTCCTTTTGACCTCTTTTCTTTCTTGCCATCTAAGAATGGTCTGACCTTGTGGATGTAACCCCCGGGGTGGACATCTCCTTCTTTCCATCTCAAGTAACATGCCCTCTCTGTTGAATGAGCGTAGATCAAGTGTTTACAGCTCTCCGAGGGTTGTTTAGTCTGGAGTCCCAGGCGGCAGCTGAACTCTCAGTGGCCTTGCTTCTTTCTCTCTGTGAGGGTTTCACTTATTATGTATGTTTTACATCGCCAAAGCTGTTTGTTGTTGTGTCCCTGTTGGTGGTGGAATGTGAGTGAATATGCATGCCAAAAGGTGTGTGTGCATGAGTATGTGTGTGTGTGTGTGTGTGTGTGTGTGTGTGTGTGTGTATGTCATGAGGGATGAATTCTACAATCCAAATCTCAGTGCTGCATGTATTGGCAGAGGACAGAGGCTCGGGGCAGATTTGTGATGTAATCAGGAGTTAATCTCTGCCCTGTTGCTTGCTGATCAGCCCCTCAGGCCAGTCAACCCAGGAATGCATGTAAGCCCCCCCACCACACAGGCACACAGGCACACACTCACTCCATATATCTGCAGCTCTGCCATCCTTCAGCCCCTGTAACTCCCATCTGAACCAATAATCTCATTACCAAAGCGAGCGCACGGTAAAGAACAAAAGCTCCAGTTCACCTGAACCCCTCGTACTCATTACACATCAAGAGCAGCGTTAGAGCCCGCTGGACGGAGCAAATCACATTCTCAGTACGGCTCATGTTGCATAACACCGCTATGTGTGTGTAGCTGAGCTGGTTGAACAGCCACCAGAGCCGGAGCTCAAGGCCAAGCCCGCTGATGTAGACAGGGTTGGGCTGAATGCCCGACAAGCATCAGTTTTCATTCTCAATTTGAGGGTTAGGTCATGAAAAAACATCTGATTTAGCATTTCTTGGCCCATTTAGTGATATTTCAGCATCGGAATTCTTTTCTTACTAATTTGAGAGGATTATCTCAGATTATTATTCAGTTGAAAGGATGCTATGACCTCAGAGGGTTAGTTGAGTTTGCACAATTTTAATCGTGGAACACTTTGATGGAAAATCTCATTAATTCATTCAGTTTCTGTATAACAGCATATTTATTATGTTGTAACATTCACTTTGTTGCACATTGAGAGAGACTGATAATCTCAAGAGAAAAAATCTTCAACAATGGGACATTGCCCCTCCAAGAGAGCCCTTGACACTTTTGGGATGCAGGTTGTCATGGCGACGATCAGAAACAGGTTAGGTTTCCTTGGCGACTGGGGTCCTTCTTGACATGTGCATTAGCTTCATTGTAACTGTCCTCTCTGACGCTGCTTGCCTGTCAGTCTCTTCATCCCGTCTACACACACACTCACACACACAAAAAAAAGAGATTCTCAAAGAAAAAAACTTAATCCAAGGTCACTGTAGCCACAATTAGTAGGATATTCCTTGTCAATTTCCGTCCAATATCATCCTTGTGGTTATCCTGTCCAGCTTGCTTTCTTTACCTTCATCTGGTTTTTAAGGTCAGTGTCTTTTTGAGGTTTTCCCCTCTCACTTGTTTCTCTCATTAGGAGCCTCTGGTGAAAGAGCCATATCAAAGCAGAGGGGTTAGTGAGACACCATGTTGACCTGTGGCTCTCAATTAGGAACATGGGGAGATCGTACCTTGGGATGGATAATGACGGCCTCCTGGGACCTGAGAGAGGAGGAGGGGGGGGTTTGGGTCATAAATCCAATCATCTTTTCTTTGTTTGGGGCTTGCTTGGGTGTAATTTAAGGTTATTGTTAAAGCTTTTATGCTTGTTTTTTAACATTGTCTACCTCAGTCTGCAAAATCTGGGATTTTTTACACAAATTAAACATTTATTCATTTAAATTTTTATGTAAGATTTGTTTGTCTTTATGCTAAGTCAGTGAAAAGCTCAGATTTTTCTCTGCCTCTGAATAACTCTGCTTTTAAAAGCTCTTTTCACTCGGAGAATTAAAGTTTTGTTTCAGTGCAAAGCTTTCATGGTCCAAAAAGCCACATCAGAGGATTGTTCTCCCTGACAATTATGCAATTAAACTGAAAACACTTTAAAATGCAGTCCAGTACCTCTACCCAGAATTCCTGCCAATACTCAGTCCTGTTTACCACACTGCAGCGAACTCAGTGGAATCATTTCCATGAAAGAAACTGAAATGGAAAATACTCAAGTTTATATTGTCATTTAAAATTGACTGTATTTTTTATGGACAAGTTATTTTATTACTCATACCTGTTCCACTTAATCAGGCAAGTATAAATGCTGTTAGCATTCAAAAACTGTAAACCATGAATTCTATTTTGCGTTGAAAATTGGCATTTTAAGATGGAGAATATTTACACAGAACCCAAACTATAGAAACCTATAGAATTTTCAAAGGTAAATGCAGATGTGGTGGTTTTGTTCAAGATCTTGTGTATATCAAACCATCCAAAGTACTGACAGAATATACACTAAAAGACACATTGTGGTCTTTTATCTAGAGGTTTCCACTGAGGTCTGGATTGTAACTTCTGTTATCACACTCACTTCTCATGCCTGTATTCTAACTGACTGAGCTGTAGATCAGCCAATGTGCTTCCTGTCTGCAGTGTACTCCTAAACTTTACTTTTTGTATTCAGCTTTGGTCCTCAGGTTTGTTAGCGTTATTCAGTGGCCTCGGTCTGTGATTTGCCGTCCACAGTCGCTCACTCCAGCTAGCAGCACAGCCAGCCGTGACTGGCACATAATACCTCCTTACCTCCACCACTCAGCTGCTAAAAATCTATCTTTTTTCCCTGGCTGAGGGAAGTCCACTGGCTTGGAAGCAGTCTGAATGATGGTGTGTTTGCTAAGAGAGGTAGATAAGGAAGAAGTCAGTGGTGGACTTAGGAAGAAGTACTTTGTAGTGAGAAGCTGTGACAAAGATAGATGAGGGTGACGGACCTCGGAGTGTGAGCTCAGGTCGATGGAAAATGGGAGTTCTTTTGGTATAGAGAGGTGCATTTTAGGGATGTTTTAGCAGCAGTGAGGTACTATCTAAACTGTTCTTTGCTCAGAGTGCCGTGTTTTAGTTGGACTCTGCTTTGCCGTAATTACCACCAAACTATGCAGATACTTGATCATTGGATATATTTTTCTTGAACATGTCATTTAAAAGCCAGAGGGAATTAATAAGGAGTTTGCACTATCTGTTATTAAAGCCTCCACTCTTCTGAGGCAATTCAAAATATAGTGTTACCTCGCTGCACCCTTAAGAGCATTAACAAGAGCGTGTATTGTTAATGGGTAACAAGGCTGTACTCAGGGTTGCTGTTCAGATTCATCCAAAGGATGGTAGATCGGGTCGAGGCCGAGACTCTGTGCAGGCCAGTCGAGTTCTACTTTATCAAACAAAAAAACAAGAAATAAAAAAAATCATTGAGGACCTTTGTCCCTTTTTCTGCAGTGTAAAGGTCCTTCCCCCAAACTTTTGTCATTCCGTTCCACTGTAGTCGAAAATATTCTTGTATTTTGTACATGAGGAATTGCCATAATCAGAGCAAAAGAGCCATGAAAATGTTAGAACCAGAGTGGGGTTGGTTCTTTTTGCCTCGCTGACTGTGAGGTGGATTTCAATGAAATTTTTACAGATATGCATGGTTACAAAAGAATGTATCCAAATGAGTTTGATTCAGCTTCACCAGCATGTCACAGCTTTCATTTAGGCAGTCAAGTACATCTATACCTCTACGTTTACTACATGGAAACTTTGCACAGGTGTAAATCTTAAAACTGATGTCTTTAGGTGTTTTATGTTTCTTGTAGCGCCACCAGCAGGTCAACATTCAACTTTGCATAGTGCTATTGTACATGACCAAATACTTGCAAAACTAAAGATGTTTCCAAGGGCCCAATAAAATCCATTTTCAATTTCCCCCCTTTTTTTGTTTCCCAAATGAATGTTTTCTCTTTTAATCTTTCTGAATTCTTTGTTTTATGCTATGAGCATGTTTTGTCAACAGAAAGTTGATGTGGTTGCACTTCTGAGAGTTTGCTGAAGTGATGAGCTCTCATTTGCTGTGTATGACTGTGAAACAAAGCTTTTAGGAAAACACTGATTTTTATAAGAAATCATTGTTATATTTAGCAATTTTCACATTAGTTTGTGTTTTAAAATTGATTTTGTTTTAATTATCAAATTCTGTGGTTTCATATTTGTTGTCTGCGTTATAGTGATCAGCAGCCAATGTGAAAACCGGATAACGTGATTGGTGGCCTCTCTGTAATTCTGGTGGTGGAAACTTGTGTTTTTCTTGCTGCTCTTGTAGCATCGCTGAAGGTCTTTAAGGATCTGTATGTCGGTCACTATGAGCTCGACTGTTGTGTTGCAGTAGCCAGCTGCCCTGCCGTCTTATTGTTTGTGAAATATTTTAAAGGCAGAGGGTGGCAGTCACCTGCTGGTGGAGGGGCTGCCCTACGGTCGCAGACCTCTCACCTCACTCTCCTCTCAGAATGTCCCCCCAGGTCTCCCAGCAGCCTGTTTGTGTCACAGTGTGACTGACAGGTACAAAGTAACCAATGTTCGCTCTGAGGTCTCAAACTCACCCCTGTCACTCAGCTGTCCCAGGACAATGCCCGACTGTCCCACCCGCTTGACCCGACTCTTTGTGTCCTTATTGAATTACGGTACAAGTTGGTTCAGAGCACTCCAGGAGTAATTGAAATGGTGATTAAAAACAGGCAGGGATGTGCACCACTGGACGTGACTCCATCTAACGGGAGCACCAATCAAATGGAGCCTGTGAAAGATGATACAGGCATGTGGCGTCCTCATTATGAGGACTTAAATGTCCCTTTTCTAGGTGTTAAGACCAGAGCCAGGACTTTTAAAAGGATTGAAGGGATTGAGTCGACCTCAGAATGAAGTCATGTTCCGCCAGTCTGCTGCAGACGGAGCGTAGCCTTTTAGGTTTCCTCCTCACTCTTGCTCCTGTCAGGGTGTCTGCAGACTCTTTTTGCCACTGTCCTCTTTGTATGGAATTAAAAATGGTCTACAAAGTCCAGTTACTCTATTTGTAATGCTGTATTTTATATTTGTTTATTTGAGATATCAAATTTTTATTTTGATTCCACACTTTCAAAGCCCCATCAAAGCACAACTAAATTAAATGCTAAAAAACAGTGTTCAGGACTGTCTGACCCTGGGGTTGTGTAGTCTTGTAATTTATCACATGGTTTTTGAAAAAAAGTGTTCTATATTATCAAGGGTTTTTTTTCTAAAACTTTTTAAACTAGACTAATAATGCACCTGAAGTGTTCAAGGCTTATGATTGGCCAGGAGCGATGGACTAGGTCAGGAGGAAAATAAACAAACAAAATGTAAGAGACAGAATTTCAATTAGTTATAAAACGTAAAACATAAAAAAACAGTTTGTAATGACAGTGTAGTGGATTATGCCATCAGCCTGCCCACCTGTGAATGGATTAAATACACTTTACTCCTATGGACCATATTAATTTTAAACTAGTTATAATTGGCCAATCAACTAATCACCACCTGGTTTGATCATTTTTCAACCATTTAAGAAATTTTTCAACCAAACATGCCATAACCTTGGCTCTCCACAGTTTTCTGACATTTTATTGGCTAATAATGGGTCTTTTGATTATAAAAATAATTGGCAGATTGACACCAGAAAAAAAAAAAAATAAAATAATAATATTTTTTTTCTGTCAGAAAAGAGCTGATTGGATGCTGGCAGCTGCTGGGATGAAGCACTGTGGGGTGACAGAGAGAAAACGCTGCGTGTTGGTTGTGTTGCGTTGCATTAGCAGAGGATTGACTACACTGCTAACGACAAACTAACAAAACGTTTACAATGCAAAGGGTGTTGACAGCATAGTGCTTACCAGCAACATTCAGTAACCCACAAATGGGCATTATTGCCTCTATTTTGATAGTTTCTGTCTGACATATCTGCTTTCAGAAATGTTCAGAGATTTTCAACCAGAAGCCCTCAGAGTGGCCTCACTGAGCTGCATCCCGAATTCATTCACTTCATTTGTAAGCATTGCAGGGCTATGACTAAAAAATCATTTTCATTGCCAGTTATTCTGTTGAATTACTTTGTTTACTCCATGAATAACAATATCTATAATAAACAATATCTGCATTCTGACTAATTAAATTACACAAATGATTCATCTGTTTGTTTGCCAAAGGAATAAAAGTTCATCATTCGACTTTTTGCTTCAGCACCACAGGCAACCAGGTGATACCTCAAATATCCACTTTCAATTACTCAATCCTGTCAAGTTGGATTGAAGCGCCTGCACCAGCTAAAAGACACGTGTCCTCGTAAAGTGGGACAATGGCTAGGTATCCCATTAATGGGGGGTTGGGGTTATCCTTGGGCATTATTTCACACATCTATATCTGTCTGCAGTGGCCCCCTTCTGTCATAAATTAAATCTCCACAGGCAAAGATGATGTTCAGATACAGACACACACACACACACTCAGGAGAAAGGGGGGGAAAGGTGCATAATTGTTGCTTTTGGGGGTGGGGGGTGTCCAGGCTCTGTTCTCATTACTACCCTTGATTACCTTAATCCTCAATCTGAACTCAGGCCTGTCACATGCACCGAAGGATCTGAAAGGTCAAAGATCAAACCAACCCCCCCATCCTGAGAAAAATCACCCTCCTCATTAAACTACAGCCTTATCTCTGTCTTTATTTTCTGTTTGTTCCTCGTTTTCTCTGCATTAACACCCTGAGTCCCTGCTCCCTCCATCCACCGATCTGTTGCTCCTTTGTGTCTTTTTACCCATGGTCTTCTGCCCTTCTTGTGAGAGGGGATGCTTCTCTCTCCCTGTTTCTCTTAATGGAGTCAGTCCTTTTAGCATCACCGCAGCATTGTGCTCTGTAAAGGCAGCATTTGCAGGGTACTTCAGTGCAAATGAAGTTGGTACGACATGGAAATTACAGGCTTGGGTTCCTTAAAAGCATTCTCCTATTTTTCTCCTGTTCCATTTGAAAATGGGATGGGAGGCTGAATTTGCAGTTCTGGTTATTTTCAATCAAATACACTCCTTGTGAATATGTGTTGGTGGAAACAGTGCTCAGGAAATAGTATTTGGGTTAATGATGCACAGAGCATCAAAGGAGAAACCCGCACTTTGGGGCCATTTTCCAATTCCCAGTTTGATGTGAAGTACACTGCGCCCACCGGCTGAATCAGAAATGAAAAGTTTTCAACTGGCGCCTCATATTGACACTGGTATTTTCTTGTTGTTCTGGCAGCCAAGTGTGTCACCAAAATTCTAGCGTATAATATTATTCAAAGACATGTTCTTTTATAAAAGACAAGAATGCTAACAAAGAGCTTCATTATGATGCTCTGTGTTGTTTGGTAAAGGCTGTAACACAAATGTTTATTTGGAAAATGAAGAGGAAAATAACATCATTACCATCCTTTTGCAGTCGCTATTCATGTTTCTGTTGAAAACCTCAACTCTGTGCATGCTCCGTGTGCCATTTTCACACTTAATGCAGAACACATTAGCACACTAAATGCTTCTGTTTGCACTCTGAGAAGCACTGTGCACAATTGTTTCTGTACATTTATTGATGTGTCACAAACTAATGTTCCATTTTGACTAATGGCATTGGTGTTTCCTTTTGTTAAAAGCCACAGTGTTTTGGATTATCTGTGGATCAGCAGTGGAGAATGGGGCCATTGTACACACTTGGATGTCCTGGGAGTCGATGATTAAATCTACTTTGGGCAAACCTGATTTGTATTGTCATGAGCAGATGTGCCATGAGAGGCGTTTGAGTGGAGTTTAATGGGTAAATTCAATACATCACAGTACTGTTACTCATGACTGTTTGCATAATGCAAAGACCTGCAACATTTAAACTCCTACTAACTTCAAATATACACATTTATTGGTTACAAATTTGTAGTAAAAATTGTAATTTTTACCTTGAGGCTTTTTAATTTACACCTTACAATCTGAAAAGGCTCCCTGAATGTCTTTAAGGAAGTTTGATGGATTTTTCCTATTTTTAAGCCATTTGCAGTTGAGCGTTTCACAATGCAAATTTGCATTATGTGTTCTATTAAAATCTCAACTCTTAGGCTATATGGGTCGGATGAAGGATAAAAAGGATGGACAGATGAGCTGAATTCACCGTATCTATACTAAATGTGTTGCTGAAGGACGTTTTAACTTTGAAAGTGCCTGTGACAGAGAAAATGAATTTTGCAGTTTGTGTAATCCAAAAGGTCAACCTTCATTGTCAGACCAGATTGTCTCAGGTATCCGCTGGGATTTCTCGCTTAATGATGATATCTGCTGTACAACTTGTCATTTCACACCTTAAAAAAATCCTGGAATAGTTGAAGAGGAAGTGTTCTTCTAAACCACAATGTCGCCAGCTGATGCACTAATGTTGAAAGCTTCCAATATTTGGATTAACCTCAGTGCATTTACTTTGATAAGGATGTAATCTAAATAACAATCATGTTAAAAAGCCCAGACATTAAATGGTCAGAACCATGGCATTGCTAAAAGCTCCTACATCCTTCCTGTGTTCTGCCTCTCTATGTTGAGGTTTATTCAGCCACAGATCAAGTGGTAACTATCCGTCAGAGTGATCTTTTGAACAAGTGTCATCTGGCAGCCACTGGAGCCTCTCTCATCTGAAGAGGGAAGACACCTCCCTTTGAAATCACTGACTGGCTCAACAAAAACAACAAGGAGGCTGTGAGTCGGTCTCCTCTGCCCCCATAAGGCCCCATGAGGTCACTGCCTCGGCCTGGCTAATGGGCCGGGGGTCACTTAGCAAAGAGATTTACTGAGTGGTCAAGACATCCAGTTAAAACCTCAGCAATTTCATCAAATTCTGGTGGAGCGCTGAGGACACAACAGTGTGAAAATAACATTTCCCCGTCAAGACTGATGGGCTCATTTATCACAGCCTCCTGTGGACAGTTAAACCAGCCTATCTGTCCGAGTATTGGGACAATTGAGTGATGTCAGCCAACATGTCAGTCACTTACCTCTCAGTGACCTCAGCTCTCACTCCGAGCTTTTCATTTGGAAAAGCACTGTAATGTAATGAGATGGAGGGCTGAACACAGACCTTTGGCAATAACTCTTCAGAAGCTTTCACTCTCACAGGTTGACATATTCCCTCTCTCCTGCAGACATTGTAAGCATTGTCAAGGGTTCTGCTATTATTTCCAATTTCAGTAGAAAGAGCTCTAAAGGTCAGGAGCCATTAATGAGGCAAAGGTGTCACCTGAGGAGAAGATGTAAGTCAGGAGGCTGAGGATAAGCTGAGGAACTACATGTGCGCTACAGCGCAGTGTGAAGCTCATTTTGGAAAACTGGGGGAACACATGATCAATTAGGATGGAGATATTATTAAATAATTGGCACAATATCATGGCAGAGCAAAATACTGATTTATTTTATTGTCCAGTTTCCAAAGTGTCCTGGTTTGTGAAATACAGCTGAAATCCAAAATCATGCCTGTTCATTGAAAGCGTCATGGTGTGAAACATTCGGGGCTCAGTGTGCTTCAGACTAAGTGTTGGTCTGATTGTCAAACAGCGTCTGAAACTCTTCACCTCTACCTCTTCTGGCTTTGAAATTAGGGGGCTGTCACTCACCGTTTTTTAAACTTTTCCAAAACTGACGGGTAAGCATGGTACTTCTATTACTTTCATCCACAGAGGCGTCTAATAATAGAAACTTCAAGTGAGGCCGATCAGAAGAACTGAGAAACTGAACCTTTTAGTACTCAGCAGTTTGCATTTTGTTCACCCATGCACACACACACACACACACACACACACACTTGCCCAACAATCAGGACCAATGTGTCTTACCCAAAGACACTTTGACATTTGGACGGGAAAAGCTGGGGATCCACGACCCTCTTATTAATGAGTTCATCTCTTGGCTCTCACACACACAGCTCTAATGCTGTGAGAATTATCCTAAAAAGCATGAAAGGCTGCCAACTCCACACTCAAAACTTGCGACACCCTTTTGTCCGGAGTATTTAATTGTCTGCACACAGACTCAGTCCCCACCTCTGCCTACTGTATCAGCAGTGTGTTTGCCCACACTCTGTCACTCTGCACCCAGTGTAGCTGGAAGCTTTGCTCTGTGATTTTGGCTGCCATCATGCTGCAGCAGCCAGGAGTGATGAAGACCTGGGGAATTAGCTGGTGACAGGAGCTCTGTGTGGACTCCAGGGTTGGCAGAGCCCCACAGGGAGCCTCCAAGCAGAGTCACATCATCAGGCTCGGCTCTACAGGAGAGGGGATGAAATATGAACTCCTTTTAATATCCCGCCTAATAACTGTGTTGACAAGCGCCATGAGTTACCTTCTGCAGGAATGTCGTGGCATTTGGATAATTAGCTGTTAATAGTATTTTATTATACCTCACCATCACACGGTGGTGGAGACGTTTTTAGAGTAGCAAAGGTTAGGAGGTAATTTAGCCGCCCTTATCATGGAGCTAACTACAGGTCTGGAGTAGGCGGTGGTGGGTTGTAGTGTGGTCGGCTGACAGCCAGGTCAGGAGAATCATTGCACTGCATTGTCTCTACTAAGACCAATTAATCCACCCTTAAACTCATCGCACCCATTCATCCATCCACTTAACACCGATATTGGATCATGTGGAGAGCAGTCCTCTACACTCCTCTGAGAGGGAGGTTTGTTTTTACTTGAAACTGTTCGAATTTTCTCCCTGAAAAGTGGGTGATGCTCCCACAAGTTTGGCAGAGAGACAGAGGTTCCACTCTGATGAACACACACAAAAAACTGATAATTGCTTTTTTTCCTTTAATGTTTTTATAAACCACCTCAGTGGTTTCACCACAACAAAGGCAACAAAAAGCCGCAAAAAAAAATTAAGGTTATTTTTATTTAGCCCCGAGCAAAACCATGTGCATTTTACTGTCAGCTACTCAATAATCGGAAACCTCCTCAATGAGCGTGAAAAAGGGGGAACTGATTACAGATTTGCATCTTTTGTTCAAAAATATCAAAATCACCAAAATATCTAGCATCATACGTTGGAGTTTGTGTGAGAAAAGAGCATTATCCCAGCACTTTAGCATATCAGCCTTGTTAACATCCCCTCATACTTAAGTAATTACACTAAAGTGATAGTAATGGCATTATTAGTTGTTTGAGTCTCCAATTAAACTGTTTCGGTGGCTGTCATTCCCGCTGGCCGGGCTCCCTGTTGGCACAGGATCTGGCTCGCAGAGTAAATAGGAGTACAAAGCTGACAGCTGTCTGATAAATTATGCACAGCCCAGTGTTTCAGAGGTGGATACACACACACACACACACACACACACACACTCGCGCCCACATGCACACTGATCCTTGTGCGCTCAGGCCCCAGCGGTACAGTTGAGAGGAACTGGAGACTCATTAAACTCCTCTGCACGTTTAGTTTCTGTTTCTGCCCTGTTCCCTCTCCTCTGCGGGGCTCCGTGTGTCTCTGTCTCGTGTGTGTTTGTCTTTTTCACACCATCTTTTAACATCCCTTGTGTTAGCTCTCACTCCGTCTTCCTGCTCCTGTTGGCTCATCTGGTATCTCCATTAACACGGCGGCATCGCAGCTCCTCTCTCCTCTCATATCCTCTACAGATTAGAGAGCTGATATGAGGACTCACAGGAGACTGAGCTCTGCCCAAAAATCAACTCGGTGAAGTTCCTATAATCCCTGTTCACCGTGCACCAAACCTGTTGACTGCAGCTTTAGAAAACTCATGCTTCAGGAAGAAGTTGTCAGATGAAAAAGTGTCATATTAAAGTTCAATGTGACATTAAATGGTGATCATAAAAAGCAGACTTTGCTTGTTACCAGCATTCATTAAGTTGCTACTAATGACTTTATTGGTGATGATGGATAATTATCAATGCTTCGAATGATTTTTTGAGCCATTACCAGTATTTTTTTCAGTAAACTGGTCTTATCCTACTCCAGCATGACACTTACTTTTGCATTTTCCTGTTTTCAGCTCGCTCCTTAATGGAAGGAACGTTTTAGCGGTGTTCGTTTGCATTGCACGTTTCATGACTTGCAAAAAAGCTGATTCACAACTGAGCCGTCAAAAACAAAGCAGCAGAGGTCAATATGGCTTGACTTGTGATCTTTAATGTGGGTCAAGCCTCAAATATGCTGGATCCTAAATTCCCTGTTATACAACTAATCTACATTTATGTAGCAACAAGCTAAAAAACAGCAGTGCACCAACAAAGGCACTGAAGAAGAATTCTAACAAGTAAACATGGATGTAAATAAAACAAAATACTTTGTTTAATGTTGAACAAAAATTGAAAATGCACTCAGCACATTTGTTGGACCTCAGTGATACACAAAATGCATTTGGTGAGTAACACAGTGTTTCTCCTCCAACATTGATCATTAAACATGACTCACTCACCACTGCTGCTGGCTTATTCGAAAGTGAAAAACCCACGACTCCTGATTTATTTACTGCAAGTAATGCAGAGGACTCAATGGCCTTTTAAAAAGTGAAAAACGCAACAATTTCACGAGAACCTTTTAAAAAGTTGGCTGTATTTTGAAAGTAGTGTCCTTCGGTTTGAGTCACGTTCCACTTCAGGATTATGGAGAGTCTGTCCATTCAGTCATGTCGGAAAAAAGAAAGAACTGAAGCATCCTCCTGTTTGTGTTATTCAGCAATTGTGGTTTCACCCCACAAAAGTATGAAAAGTTGAGGACAGTGGAAAGTCTGATTTTTTTGTTTCCTCTGACCTCAAGTAACCTGATGTAAAGTGACGTTAATCCAGCCTCTGCTGATGCACAGAACAATGACATTTTATGCAACCGACCAGCCACACCAGAGCATGGATTTGCAATATGTAGCCAATTTAGTTTTCCCCGTCACTCTATCGCTCCTCATCTTCCAGCACTCCTCCCTCCCTCTTCCCCTCATCCTGCCGTCTGGACGGCGCATTAGAGTCGTGTGAGAGGATCTGGACATCATGCTTTTTCCTTGTGTTATCGCTGTCAGCCATCAGTGGCTTGTTATTTCACATATTGCCACGTTGTCACCTTCTGCAGACTTCGTCTCTCCACACCCTGTTAAGGCCACCTTTTTTTTTTTTTTTGAAATCCATCCTACATTCTGATCTCTGAGACCAGGCTTTCCATGATGAGATGCAGAAGTCAGGTTAAGTTCATTTCAGCGGCTCTGCACTGATGCCATCATGTGGACTGACGACAGAGAGGGTCCCGTTTATGCTATTCTTTCACAACAACATGCCAGTATTTTTAGATAGTTACTTTAAAGTATGGGTTAACATTTTTGGGAATTCACATAATTGCTCTTTTTCAAGAACATAGTCATTACAAATTTGTATTTTACATCTCATGCACATAAAGCTGCAAATTATTGTTTTTATTCTTGATTTTTAGTTGAGATTAAAATAGGATATAACATGTTACCGAGTGCACATCAGAGGTGATAATGTGGGGATTTTGTCAGACTTTGATCCGTGCTAGGCTAGCAATTTCATGTTTTATGCTAAGCAAAACCAAATAGCTGTTAACTCCAGCTTTATATTTCAAATTCAATTCTCTCAGGCATGTATCAGTTATCATTTGCTGGTTGCAGCCTCTCACTTACAAGGAGTTCCTCCTTTTTGTATTCAATGTCACTGTACATTTCATATTATTTTTTGGACTGTTAGTGAGACCACAAGCAATCTTCATTACCTTATGTTTAGTAAATAGAGCAAATGGTGAAAAAAGCAATAACTTGCAGCCCAGGTAGTAACTCTTAGTTTTGTCTGTAGAGGTCACATTCTTCAGGAGGAATTGCCCTTCTTGTAAGTTATGTCAGGATCATAAAGAGCTCAGAGGGAGGAGAGACGATGTGTCAGAGAGCTTTAAACCTCACAGGGATGGTGTATGCCGCAGCGATCACCACCTGATCCCAGTGTGGCTCCAGTTAAAGCCATGACTCTTAAACTGGGCCCTGTGGGACCCAGAAACGACACCAGGCAGCATCTATGAATATGAATGATCCAACCAAGCATAGATCAAATGCACAGGACCCGAGCACCGCATCGCTAATTGGGAAGAGATGCTGTAACCTTTGGCCTTCTTGTCTCTATTAAAAAAGCCCCAAATGTTCATGTTTATTATAACAACCCACATGACATTATTATCGTTTGGTCTCGGCCCCACTGAGATAGGACCCTCCGACACTGTGTCAACGTCTAGACCAGAAATGAATAAAAGCTGAAATGTGCGTGTCTCTCCACCGAGCAGATCAAACAACACCAGAGGGACGCAGGAGACAGATTTTGTCACCAGAAAGAGCACGAAATTTAATCAGCGATGACCAAATTAAATCTGTGAGCACAATGACGGACAGTGTGCAGACGCCTCATCCTCTGCTTGTGGCTGCACGGGTCCTCAGGTGACTCGACGGCTGCATATTTAACCGCTGCCGATTATTCATTAATACACAGGTTTTGTCTGCAACAGCTGCCATAACCTTCAGTGCAGTTGTTCGTATCAGAGCTCTTTCTCCGTTTTGACTTGGTGAATGGGATAATCTCAGTGTGAAAGAAAGATTAGGCGGGCAAGAGTGCCGGCTAAAACTCTCCACTGATCCCAGCCTCAGGCGCAACGGTGCAGCTAATGTGTGCGTGGAATTAGTTTTTATGCTCCACTGGATGAAAGTTTGAGCCTAGAACCCAGACAAGCAAAGCCCACAGTAATTATGGATGATTGTTAAGTTCACACACATATCTTCAAAGTTAGCCGGAGGCAACTTTTTGTCACCATTACTCCTCCTGCCTGAAGGATTTTATTTTAAGGATTTTATTTGATTTCTCTTTTTTTGTACGTTGTCCAGTATTCAGTGTGGTTGAGGTTGTGGGAAAAAGGATGATAATTTATTTGAAGAGAGCCTTTGGTTGTTAGATCTTGGACAGAATACAAACACAGAGATTACATGGAGAAGTGAAATCTCATTAGCAGAATTCTCATCCAAGTGTTTTTATGTAAATTAGAAATTCGACACACTGAATAGAAATGGCAAATTCTGATAAATTTCTAAAGGAAATGAAAATTTGCTTAAGGCTGGTGAGTTTTTGCCAATACATAAATCATAAAATAAAAACCTGTCGCAGTGCATTAAAAAAAATAATGTAGCGTTTGTAGCTAAAAATGTATCAAATGTATCAAATATGAATCAACTGATACCTTTCAGAAATGCTGCAATTCACAAATTGAATTCAAGTCAGTTTTATTCAGGAAGCACCAAATGCTACAGGAAAGTATCTCCAGTTATGTTTTGTAAAGAGCAGGTCAAGTCTGCACTCTTTATAAAGCTGTTTACAAAACTATTTATTTCATATTATAAAATGACTTGCACCTTGTGAATATACGGCAGCTGATGCATAAAGCGTCAAACAGAGGCCATAGTTTTGTTAAAAATATATAGCTGGCATTAGTTGACATCATAGAGTAGCTTCCATTAGGCTTGTTTTCCTCTTTTGTAGTTTTATTTCACCTTCAGGCCTCATATGTTGTTTTTTGTGACATTTGAAAAAAATTTACATAAAATTTGCTTGACATTTCAATGGAAACCTTGGGCCTCGGTAATAATGTGGCTGTCTTGGAAAAGCACTGGAGCTGAGGAAGTGCTGATAGATAGGGATCAGTGGACACATCTGGCAGGAAATCCCACTATCACCAGCAGTCAGGGTTTCTCCCACAGGACCTACCCCCCCACCCCCACCATGAAATCTATCCAGGTATGTGGCTTTGAACCGTGGGCTTAATTAAAGCAATCCTTAGTATTTCAAAACCAGAATGGGATCAAATCATGAAGGGTGTGAACAAAGACATCGTGGGGTCAAATACTGCACTCCAGAAAGAGTATTCATTGCCCTCTTCCCTTGTTGGATGCTTATCTTCAGTTGGTTGTGTGGCACCAGTGCAAACAGCAGGAAAATCACCATGTCTGGCTCATGCAGTCATACCCGTTGTCCTTCCACAGGACGACAGACACAAAGAAGGACCCAGAGATCTGTGCTGTACGCCACACATGAGATGCTCCGCTGGGTTAAGTTTGTGTATCTGCACTGGAGAAGGCTAGCGTAAACATTTATCATTTCATTTGTTTTCCCTGGCTTTGTGCTTGCTTGTTTGGAGAGAAATACAGAAGGAAAGAATGCTCAGTGTCTCTCGGTGCTGGATTAGTATACCAGAGGTCACCAAGTGCTAATTTAACTGGGGCACAGAAAGGGAAGGCTGTAACAAAGCTGCACAGCAGAGCTTCGGATGCATAAGTCACGAATATTTTTGTGCTTAATCCGTTGTCACTGATGAATGTCTTCTTTTCATACTTTGCATTTCAAATTAAAAGTCTGGAACTGTTAACAAATAAGCTTTTTAGGCCCCTTGAGAGAAACACATTAGTCTTGTCATGAAATGAAAAGCCTTTCTGTCACTCAGCTTGTTCCTGTACAATAGATCCAATGATGCTTATTAATTAAGAAGACTTCATCTTATATGATGTCAGCCTCTCTCTGGCAAACCCCAAAGACCTGGTCCCCCCTTCATGAATAATCAATAAGCAGCTGCTTAATAAACATGAGGGGGTGTATATAGCCGAGCTCTGCGCTGGCTTCTGTAAGCTCAGCAGCAGGCTGAGAGGGAGGGAGCATGTGAGGCGAGGAGGGGGGGAAGTGTGTGTGAGAGAGAGACGGGGCTGAGCACAGAGATACAGGCACAAGCTGGGGGGAAGTCAATCTAGCCAAAGTCGTGGTGTGGCTGTGGAAAGAAGACACAGTGCGGACAGAGGGAGTCAGTTCAGAGAGAAGAAGAAGAAGATTTCTGCTGCTTCTCTCTCCCTGTCTGAGTGGCTGGAGGGGGAGCCTGGATGGTGTGATCTGCTCCACCATGGGATGCAGCCTTTGTGCCCTGCAGAAGCCTGAGGAGCAATATAAACTACTCTACGAAGTCTGCCAGGTACTGTGACCAAGCTTTTCCCAGCCTCAAGAAGAGTTTCTAAAACTTTAATTTTGGTGTTTTCTTTTACTTTTGTGCTGTTTTTTTTAGTCTATATTGTGTTTTCTGACTTTGCTCCCCTCGTTTCTGGGGTCAGTGGCTGAGTGGGAGTAGATTGGAGTGGAGTTGTTGAGCTCCTGCAGCTGAGCAGCCTGAACTCTGGCCGCAGGGGTCAGCGAGAGGTGGCACACTGCGCTTAAAGGAGGGGGGGTGATGAAGAGGTGACAGCTCTCTCAATGTGTCTGCTAGTGTGTGTGTCGATCGCTGCCCACCTCCTCATTGTCAACTGAATGCTGACTCGAAAACTTTCCGGCTTTAACCCCTGTTTGACTTTCACTGGAGTTTATATTTAACACTCTGGTGCTTGTTTTGCACATTTTTTTTCCGCCAAAGAAAACAGAGAAGGCGTGTTTTAGATGCACCATTAACACACAAAGACAGTGTTTTCATGAGAACTACAACTGAGCTAATTTAATCAGCCTTTTTTAAAGCATCTTTTAAACCTGTGTACAATTCTAATTGAAGCTGAAACAATTAAATGATTTGTTTATCACTTAAAAAAGAATTATTTATCATGCAAAAAAATGAAACATTTTCTGTTTTGAGCTTCTTAAAATGTAAAGAATTTCATAGTTTCTCTTGTTTTGTATTATTTAAATTTAAAAGCTTTTGATTTTTTTGGTTTGTCAAAGAGAACAATCTGAATTGTTAACACAGACTTATTAATGGCATTTCAACTATCTTGTAGAGAAATAAGCACTGAAAGATTTATCAATGGAAATAATTACCAGTTGACTTAATCCCAACATATAACATACTGGGTTTTTTTATGATATTAGAAATTTTGTGTTGAATTTTTATTTTTTGTGAAGTGAAACCCTAATTTGATTTAGATATGAAAAAAGATCAAATGCAATTATTTGCTTCAGCCCATTTTTCCCAGAAGTTGATCAGAACAATCTCAGAACAATGCACCATCCTCTCCCTCTCCGCCTGAACCTTCTCCGCCCTCAGATGAACTCAGTATGAACCCAGCTTCTCCTGCTTAAATCTGCAAATCATTTGATTGTAGCATAAAAAGAAAGATGTTTCATATTGAAGTAGGAATGACTGAATTATTATATATATTCCTTCTGTGGGTGAAATGAGGATGTATCATTTGCTCTGTGATGGACATGCCGTGCCACAGAGGAAAGCGTACAGTTGGCATCCTCTGCTCTTCACAGGCTTTGCTATAGTGTCAACTCTAATTGAGACAACACACTCAGGGCTGCTGGTTTATACATCTAAGAGTGTTTGGATTCAAGTGCCAGTCGGGTCTAATGAGAGAAAACAGCAGCCCGTCTGACAGCAGACAGTGTACAACGCTGACAGACTGTGTCACGTGTCATTGAGGCCCTGGTTTCTATACCACTCACTCAAATCTGCTTTTTTTCTCCCCCTTTTTTGATCCATAATGGACCCCAGCTAAGATTCATCCACCTATCAAACCCAATCATGTCTCCATTTACTGCACAGGGTGCCGGGCGGCCAGTGGCTGGTTTAAATGAACCTAATGATAAGTCATTATTCTCCCCTATAAACAGCTCCCTCTCATCAGGGTAAATACATACTGAGTCTGCAGGTAATTTGACTTTGAACAGGTCCGTTCACAAAATACAAACTAAAAGATTTTGGCTTGTCTAAAATTGAAGATGGCTGTTATACAGTGGAGTAATGATGGATTATGGGTGTTAATACTGGGGTCAGAAAGCCCTTCACTCCTCTACCCCCAACCGACCACTAATGACAAGCAGAAACATGGTGTATTGAAGAGGGCTGTCATTTCTTTTGTCGTGCTTTCTCTCGGTCACAGTGTCATCTCGCCTGTCAGTTATCTTGGATTGGCAGGTTGTTAAGCCACTTGTGCTGCCTCAGAGCAGCCTTCACTTTTGTCGGTTACTCCGTCTGCCGCTGAGGCTCAGTAGAGAAGGTCAGTGTGTTGGGTTAAACACAACAGTTCATTTGTCATTTTGCTGCCCTCTGACAAGCCAATCAACTGTCCCAGACGATAGCAGAGACAACACAGACGGCTTTCAGAGCACTGTGGATGTATATTCTTTTAAATGGGAAATGAAAGTGATGAATGTAAATTCACCCAAGTCTTGCCAGGAGCTATTTTTTTATATTTGTCAGGGTTTTTTTGAAGGTGGAAACTTTGAAAAACCTTCATCTTAGACCAGTTTCTAATTTTAAGTTTCATGATCAGTTCATCAGCTGATTGTCTAATCCTCTGACTGATTAATCATTTAATATATGGAAAAAAATGTCTATTTTAGTTTTTTGGAGCCCAAGGTTATGTCCTCACATGTCCTTTTTTTTCTTGAAGGTTCAAAACCCGAAGACATCAAGTTCAAATTCCCCAAAAGTCCTCACAAATAGAGGCTGGAGGCAGAAACGTTTGGCAAACTTGCTTGGAAAATTACTGAGACAATTCATTGATTATCAAAATAGTTATAATTATTTGCTATCAACTAGATTTTTCTATCATCTGTCTTTAATTTTCTAAGAAAATGTAAAAAAGAATATGTTGTCAGTCAGTTGGAGAGAAGCTTGGCTCCATTCGGAAATCTCTCTGTCTCATACTCATTATCAGGCAAAACTGCAGTTGACTGGATTCAAGTTGCCAAAATTAGGATTTTTGAGAATTTAAAAGTAAAATCTGGATCAGTTTTAACCTTGTTTTATTCCAAGGCCACATCTTGTAATAATTTGTCTTGTGTAACCTACAGAGTGACTGAATTACAGTAATAATACAACCAGGACCTTAATAGTTTGTCTATTTACTCAGAATTGTGGCCTTTGGCTCTAAAGATCAATCTAAGACAGCACACATTACAGAGCAGACACAACCGTTCCAGCCCACTGACACACTTTGTATGTGTAATCATTACATTTGTCTGACTACAAGGTGCGTTCATAACCTCCAACTTCCTCTGGTTAATGATGACCAAGTTCTGACTCATCTTGCCCTCGTTCACCTGAATTTTGCAGGGTTTCGTAAAGCTTTTGTGGTTACAGTGTCAGCGTAGCTCCTCTGTTATAGTCCTGTTATTTTTACATCATACTTTTCAGACCATTTTTGCAGTGCTGTGTCCCTCCGTAGTACAGGGCATGGTGGTGAATGATGAGATGGATGGGTGGGCACACCCCCCGCTTGTGCCTCCAGGGGGGGATTCTGGGAGGTCTTATTTCTCATTGCTGATTATACAGGCAGATCCTCTTGATCAGTGAGCCTGGCACAGCACCCACTCTGCTATCCCCCGTCATCTCTCTGAGGACTTAATAATCCATGAACACTTGAAATCTTTCCAGTTCATTAAACACCTTAGCTCCAATTCCCATGTTGGGAGCATGAAAAATGTGGTTATACACTGTTTTATAAAAGTCAATGGAGTTCACATCATTTTTTACCTGAAGATATCAGTCCTTACAGGATTAGAAACACTCATTTGACTTCTTCACTTTAGCAGTTTGTTTGGGTAGAATTAATGAAGGGCTTTGGTATCTGCATGTGTTATTTTCTCAGAGGAATCGCACTCTTTGCATACAGCGCTGTCAACAGAGCCATACTGGGAATCAAATGTTGTTAAGGTCTATTAAACACAGCCAACATGGCATTTTAGATAATCGTTTTCCCTTTTCGTTATGATCATTAAAGGCCTGAGCTGCGGCGAGCTCGCTGCTCCCTTTTAAACTTGACCCCTCTGACAGCAGTGAACCCCTCGCTCCTTTCTTCAAAGCTAAAGGTAAGCACCATGTGGAGATGTAAGCTCAGCTGCTTTTGTCAGGGACTTCAAGGTAGAGGCCTTGGAAACTCTGTTTGACAGTCCTAGGGCTCTAAATCTCTCCAGAAGCCCCCTGTAATGGCTGTGGCGCCGTGCTGCGGCTCTAAGAAGACCCAGAGCTTAATTAGAGCTTCAGCACAAGCTGCCTATTGAGGCTCTGATCCATGCTGAACTGATCCGGACTATTGTTTGTCTGCTAAGTCCTTTGCTTTCCTACGCCTCTCTGTATCTGTCTTTTTCATTTTGCCTGGCTCTGTTCACTGCGGAGGAACAACATCTTAAACCGAAAAACAATCTGTTGAGCAATAGAAGTTTACAAATGAGCTCGCTGGAACATTTGCTGTCTGAAGCTCTCCAAGTGCCGCTGCCTAATTAGCCATATTTCTGACTGGAGGCTGCAAAGATGTCACACTCAGCTCAAGAAGCCAGGTTGTCATAGCGCCAGATGGTCTCAGTATGACATCTTTTAGACCAGACAGACAGAAAAATGAGATGGAAATATTTGTACAAGACAGTCTT
>JAPZDY010000012.1:23992687-24007840 GCA_029783645.1 Ctenochaetus hawaiiensis | reverse complement strand
TCTCCCCCCCCCCCCCACACACACACACACACACACACACACACACACACACACACACACACACACACACACCCATCCCACTGTCAAAGACCCCTGTCTTCAAAAGCAGTCACCAGAAAAGAGGACCAAGCAAAGATGGCCATTCGTCCCCGGCCCCTGTTCCTGTAATGAGGCTTAACACAGACGGCGTACAGAGACAAAGCAGAGATCACCAGGCAGCGAGCGCGGCCACCGGAGCCTGACACTGTGTGTTTTTAATAAGGGCTAAGATCAGCCCCGTGCTGTCACATCTGTTAAACACTGGAGCAGGTGGCTGGCTGCCACAGGGGAGCACTCACAGGAGCCCCGTGTACTTACTGTCAGCCCTAAGCAAATGACAAAGAGGGATCACAGCCACAACAGAGATATAACAATGTCCTGACAAAACAGCAGGACAGACAGAGCAAACTATACGGACAGAAGCTCTGAGGGCGTACTGATGCCTAACATGATGTAGCATATGAGAATAAGAACTTTTCATGAGAGATTCATTCTTTCAGTCAGAAGCCACATTTTGTCAGCCTCTTAAGGAGCCTTTCAAACAGAATGAATCACTGTGTATTTTCACTTCATAATATAAAGTACCATGATAGAAGAGCTTAACCATATCAGCAAGCCCTAGCACAGGTAGATGTCACTCAAAAAACAGATAAATGATCAATATCTGGATGTCAAGGACAAATGATAATGTTATACTCAAGGATGTCAAGACTGTAACAAGACGGACTCTCAGGTCCTTTAGCAAAAAACCACAACTTCCAGTTTAATGTCAGAGATTAGTCCGTCTGCTTTGTAAATGACAAACTCATTGGCTGAAACAGAGAGTCAGCAGAACTCTCAGTGCAGATGTGAGTCACAGATGTTGGTTTGTGGTGCCCTGTGCAGATGAGTCAGTCTAATGCTTTTACAGTGACGCTCAGAATGAGATGATTTCAACTTTTCTCAGATGGGAGGTGTGTTTCCTATAGAGCAGAGCGTCCTGATTTCCATCAACCAGGGATGGTTTTACCAGAGCAGCAGTGCGTAAAGCTGATGGCCATGGTCTGTTGATGATTATGAAATTAGTGCACATTCACCTTGTAAGTGCTTTATTTGTCATGAATTAAACATGTGTGGCCCATGTGGCCCATGAGCAGTGGTTTAATAGCTGCAGCTTGTTGGGCACATATAAATGATTAAGGATGATTATTTGTCATAAACAGACTGTAAGAGGCAGCCTCCTCCAGACCACCTTATTAAAAATCTGGCATTATTTGTCAGTTACAGCATGATTTAGACTCAACTTTGGAGGCCACTTGCATAGAAGAAGCTGGGGTTCTGCTGTGGACATCAAGGAGACTTCTCTGTTGTTTTTTTGGTGTGTGTGATTGACCTTGTTCTTTCTTTCAGTGAAGTCTAGCTCTGTCTGATAGCTGATGGAGCAAGCTTGACTCTCTCTCGAAGGGAATAGGTGTGTTGATTGTGTTGCTCGTGTGTGAGCAGAGTTGCTGTGGTTGGACAGGGAGGGGAAGCCTTGGGTGGTGCCGTTAGATAAATGTGCTAATGACGCATGACATACCCTTGGCTTTTAGCCTGTTTGCTGATATTACATGTTCCTTCTCCAACTTAAATATTACTTTACACCCCTGTTTTCATATTTTTACTGAAGGGCAGTGATGTACTCAAACTGCTCGCTGACAGTCTTCTCCATCCTCCTTCAAGTATCCTAAAGATGCTTCACTCATGAGTATCGTCTGCTTTTAGTTCAAGGTTTTTACAGATTAGCACTAAGTCAGTGTTATTTTGTATCAGTGTGAACAGGTTTCTCCTGGTGGGCTTGTGAGGTTTACTAATAAATACCAGAGAGAACATTTTTCCCATCCATTTGAGTTTTTCACATTACTTTTTACAGAAAAACCCTATGGATAAAACAAATGATTGTTAAAGGGCTTGAAAGTCAAAGGAAAGTTCACACCTCCCAGGCTCATTAGACCAGAGAGAGGAATCAGGAAGCAGGCTGGAAGTGTTTTATGTTTTTAATTGATCAGCTGTGGATCAAAAGACGTGTAATACTTAAATCAGATTAGGTGAAGGTAAACAGTGGTGTCTCTTTCAGTCAGCATCAAGTTTTTTCCACTGTTTGTTCTGTAATCCTCGGTAAGTGCGTGCTCTGTGGTAAATAAAGACTGCTGTGTTTTCACACCATGAGGATTTTTCTGTCCACTCAGTAAAAAAGAACAACATGTGCAGTTTTCCAGACACGTTTAGAAAGTGTGCGCATCCCCACGCACATTAGGAAACCCTTGGCCCTTCCTTCATTTAAATTTCTTTCTTATGAAAATGGTTAAAACTGAAATAAAAGGGGGATTAACTGTGTTTTTCAAGCAGGATGACCCACATTCACACTGCCACTCAAACTTTATATAGGCCCCCCGGAAAATAAGCCTTCAAGTCTTCATGCTCTCTATCACGTCAGCTCTACTCTCCGTTCCGAAATACAGACTTTGAAGAATTCGTCTAAGAAGTGTATCCGACCAGAAAGAGGAGGCGAGCGCCCTGGCTCTCAAAGCTTTTTAAAATGCTTCTCTATAGAGTGAAGTTTCCAGGGTTTCCTCTGCGCACCTCTGAAAGGCACCAAGTTTGTCTGGCAGAGTTTCCACTCTGTTCACCTCACTGCTTTTCCCCAAGGAACAGAAACACTGGCTCTTAAATTATGTTCTTCTCCTCTTTATTAAGGGATTATGTGGTGAGTGAATAGTCGTATCAAAGACTAATTTTACACAACGCAGTCAGTGAATTGAGTTAATATCCTGCAAAGGCGTTTCTGAATGATAATGATTAGAGCAAGTAGTTGTGTAACTGGCACGGCGGCTTTTTTCATGATGGTTCTGTCACTGACAGTGATTCTTTTTTTAGCAGACTGTAACATTTTTATACTTCTGTATGATGATGGTTGTTTAGTTTTTTTTAATTTATGTCCCAAAGTTTAGGCAGACTAAAAAAGCCAGACCTGTCACACACAAAAAAAAATTAAAATAAATCCCTTGCCATCCAAAAAGCACTTTTTACAATAAGACTAACATAAAAAGAAACTTTGGGAAATTAAAGACTAAGGAATGGATTTGACTCTGTGCTTATCGCCTCCTCTAATGTAAGCTGAGATCATAAGCATGTTTAGCTAAATAGCCGTTTGGAGTCCAAGGAGTTTGGAGTTTGAAGACCAAGGAGAATCTTATACTACATTATTTGTTTGTGATAATGCTGCACCTCACACTTACTCAGGGTATTAAAGATGTTGCTATCAAGTTCACTGTCAATCTTTCACAGTTTTTAAAATCAGTTACTTTTCAGGCAACCCATGGAGCTAAGACTAGCTCAGTTAGCTGACCAGTCTCAGTTAGATGACATAAATAAAAGCTGTAAACTTGGCTAGAGATATCAACAGTCTTTTGCAAACCTGCTCTTATTTACCTTGTATGTGTTTCATTTAACGGAGAGCTTGACAAGCAGTCGGTAGTAATTATCGCACTGTGTGTTACTTCATATGGTTCTTGTGAATGAGAAAGCTCAATTTCAGTGGGACTGCCATATTAAATGGGGAATAAATTAGAATCTGGGGCATCCTCATCCCATCTACAATTATACAGAGATAATAATAAAGCGACTAAGCTTCTTCCCGGTAGATAACCATCTTAGGCAGACACTCATAAACACTTATAGATTCCCACATCAGCATCTCAATCCAGCTTGATCTGCGCTCCATGATACTGTGCCAGGGCTCGCAGCACCGCTCACCCCTGCTGCCCCTAATTATTACCCAGAAGGCTGAAGACTGACACAGCTATCACATGAGGCATTGAGGAGAAGTGAAATCTTGAATTGCTCCGAAACAACCTTAACCAATTCCTGTGCAGGAGTACAGGTCCTCAATTCCACTGTTGCTTTACAGGATCAATGTGACAGTTTAATTAAGGAAAAACATACAGTGAGTAAAAAAAAAAACAAAAACACAGCTGTGTAAATTCCTCACCAGACACCAACACGGCAGACTTGTGAGTTAGACCTAATTAGTATTCCTTTAAGTAGGGCCTTGCTGCCCTCTTGTCATTAAAATGGATTTAACAGAGACCCCTCTCTGAGGATGCACCAGGGATTGACAGAGCAATTTCTGTGTTGGTCGACGTCGCTTTGTGTCAACATGAACAACACCTTATGTGTGCAAAAGCAAATTTACCTTTAGACTACAGTTAAGGAGGCTTTTAGAGACTTTATAAGTTCAGTTTCTGTGGTTTATTGTTGCATTATCTTGATTTAAATGGAATTTTCTGCTGTTCACAAGCAGCTGAACTGCGGCTGTGTTAAGGCACAGGGTTAACATGCCATAGTTGGAGAGCCCAGCGGTGGTGAGGCATTGTGTATTGTGTCAGGGGAGTGTTGTGTGTTTTTTCCCAGTGTGCTGCAAAGGGCCGCTCTGTGTCAGAGGTGAGCGTGGTGAATGGAGGTCGTGGGACCCCCCCTCCACAGCTGGGAGGAGACTCCCCCCATTGAGAGCACTGAGGCAGAATGCTCCGGGCTCAACAAGACGGGGGCTAAAGGCTTTGTCTCTGGTTCACTGCCTTCAAGAAGCCCCGGGATTCCAGGCAACCAGGTCTGACTGCTGGAGCCTGTATGCAGGGAGAAGAAAGCACAAAGGCGCTTGTATTCCTCAGCTGATGTACAACATTATGGCTCGCTGTGGGAAACAAAGATGGCTGAGCATGTGAGGTCCAGTGTGATTTTTAGGAGGGCTTATTACTGATACCAGCTGCAACATCAAATAGGAACTTAGATGTCTTTTTAATGTTGTGATGTTCTCTTGTTTTAGTTGAGTTAAAGCTCACAGTCAAGGCCACGTTTCCATTTTTTCTTTGCATGGAAGACAGTGGTCTTAAAACTCAAGGTTGTTTTTTTTTTCTTCTGTGGGAGTTTTTAGCATCAGTATTCTGCGATATGATAACTCGCTTTTCTCAATGTGGATTTATTCAGAGCAAACTGCAAAAAAAGAGCTGTTAATTTTTGATGTAGAAGAAGTAGAAGTTAGAGTCTGCAGAGATGATCCAATTATCCTGCAGGCCCAGGATTAGCATTAATCTGCTCTGGTTATTAGTGGGCACAGAGACTCTACTGACTTCTGCATTAAGTTCTCTACTTTTCTGTCCTTCCTCTGAGCACACACACACACACACACACACACACACACACACACACTCATAAGCCCATTGCCTTTGGTTTCTATATGTACTTCTCTATGGAAATATGTACTCAGCTTTTACATTGTCTAGGTCAAAGTCAGATTTTGTATATACCAAGCGTTCATTCCCTGGAGGCAATTTAATATCACTGCTACTCCTCATGTGCAGCACCACAGTTAAGTCTGCAAACTACACCATGAATTCGAATGAGACAGCCACAGCCGGAGGGTGCCGCGCCAACCAGCCACGTTTATCAGAAAATTAATCTTGAAATAGGGACTTACATGCATGTTGGATGTCAGGAGGAGTGAGAAGGGACGCTAAAGATTTATGACACGCCTAATGACCTGCAACACTACATGCTGCTGCTAGAAAGCGGCTTCACACTCAGGTGGCCCTGAGCATGTGTGTGTATGTGTGTGTGTGTCTGCGCTGGAAAAGCAGGAGGAGGGAGTGTTGAGTCTGTGAAATGAGAAGAGCCTCAGGCTGAGATCCTATCAAAGCTTTCAACACATCCAGGAATCACAAACCAACAAATTCGGTGTGATGTGGTGATTGAAAGCGTAACAGCAGCTCTGTGTAAACCCTGATAAAGCAGAAGGCCAGTGTGGTGACCCAGGATGCAGAATGCATGCAGGTGGCTGCAAGAGACTCTGAAGTTCACCTGCCACCACTTGTTTTACGATTTTAACATCTCCACTTCTTGTTTTCTTGGATTTTGTGGTGAACTCACATTGACATGAAAGCATTTTTGGCCAAAGTGAAAAATCTCAAATTTAATCTGTGCATTCTGTCTGACATTTCAAACACAGATCTGGGTTCAGACTTAAATCTTTTTGTTAAACTTAAAGTCTGATTGGATCTGGGGTCACACATTCTGATGAGAGCGGGGTCCACACTCATCATTCACCGGCACACAGAAGCTTTAAGTGGCTCAACCAGACTTAATTAGCCTCTTCGTTGCGACACGCTCCGGCCTTTTGCTCAAATTAATCTTCTCAGGTTAACGCATGGCACCCACTCCACTGTCTCTGACAGCAGGTCAAATTTATCCTTTGCTGAGAAATTACTTAGCTAAATGAGGGCTCCTCCATGCAGCCTCAGCTAATGACCTTGATTAATTAAAGAGAGGCTCTTCCTAATTAAGGTCTTATTCTGCTTGGTCCGACTGTGACCCTGTAAAACAAGCTGAGGCAGTAATGAGTCATTTCTCAAACAGAATATTACTGCCGAGTATGTGTGGTTTTGTGCCTTAATCATCACAGACAATGATTGCCTCTGTTTGGATTAATTAATATCTTCAGTCGCTGAAAGATCACGACACCCAGTGGAAAAAACCTGTTGCAACCTGATTACCTCCCAGTTTTTCCTCCATCTGCACAACACAGAATCCACATCCTGCTAATTTGTTTCTCTTGCCTTCTTCTTTCAGGTCAATGGCAAAGACCTGTCCAAGGCCACCCATGACCAGGCGGTGGAGGCCTTCCGCACCGCCAAGGAGCCCATCATGGTCCAGGTTCTGCGCCGAGCTCCGCATCCCAAACTGGTCAGCCCGGCCGGTGACTCCCAGGTCTCAGACATCAGCACCCAGACCGACATCACCCTCCAGCACATCATGGCCCTTACAAACCTGCCTCCCTCTTCACCCCCCATGACAGAGCTGGAGGAGTATCTGCTTCCAGAGGAGTAAGTACCACTGCGCTTCATGAAGAACAAGAGAGGAGGCCCTGATAAAATGGGCACAGGTTCTAAATCAGTCGTGGCCCTCACACACAATAAATTTGCAGGCAGTAAATGTCTCTGTAGTTGAAAAGCTTCTTCATCAGTAGATGACTGAGAAATTGAATCATTAGCATACAAACTGTATGCTGTCACATCTGCTTACATGCACATTATACACAAGACAACAGTGAATTTTATTTAGGGCTGCAGTGACAGAAAGAGCTCCTGCCAAAGCAGACCCTCCTCCTGTGTCTGCAGCTGTGGCCCATATCTGTCTCTGTAGCACATAAGCCATAGTATGTACATGACAAATAACAAGCAGAAAGATGATAAAGAACACATAAATATTGCTCTCCGTCATTACAGAAATTTATGACTGCTCAGGTAGCCAAATTGTATTGGCTGGAAAGTGGACTAAATCTGACAAACCTGGGTGGCTGAGCACTTGTCAGAGGAGGAATGAAGCATGAGGCTGTTCAAAGGAAAAACAAGAGTGCTTTAAGAAAAACTGCTCCCTGCTTCCTCATTTATTTGAATGGGACTGTAAGGTGATGCTGATACTGAGTGTCCACCAGGAAAAAGCTTTTCATGGCTCAACTTTTGTAGGCAAAAGCAAAGGCAATGCAGCAGCATCTCTCAAGACCAAAAGGTGTGTTGCTTGTAGCGTGGATGCCTCATTTCTGCTATTTACAGCACAATCATCCCAGTAAATGAAAACATGATTGTTGCAGTGATAATTCTTAATTGTCTCTAGGAGGTTTTTGACACAGGCGGTGTTTTAGTGTGTTGTAGGCTTTGAACTGATGGATGTATTACTCATACCAGCGTTTCTGGATGGGTTCATACAATACACTCCCACCTGCACAGCCTCTTGCATTTTTGTGTCTAAACACCCATTTAATCTGACCTAATGCATTTGGAAATGGAGATGATTCTGAGTTTTACCCAAATCAGCCCAATTTGCACCAAAAAAATCTATAAAGACACCTGTTGGAAAAGTTTTTTATGTCGTCCATGTGGGAGAAGTCTAATAAGGACTGCTTTGCTAAGGCTGATTGGCCTGAAGCTGTTAAAAAAAACACCGTTAAGATGCAGTATCTCTATGGTAACAAAAGATTGCTAAGCATGTTACCAGGAAATACATTTTAAATGAGAGGATACAGAAACTCTTTGGTGTCCGAAAATCAGCAATATTAAAAAGGTCATTTCACTCTCAGACACAATCAGGCCTTTCACCTTCATTAAGAGGGAGGCACCTTATCTTCCTCTCCAGACCGCACGGCTGCGATCACACAGGATGGGACTGAAGCTTGAGAGGAAAATGGCCCTGTCACTTACTGAAGATGACTCCGGGGCACACAGGCACATTAAAACCATGCTTTGCTTCATTTGTATTTGCATATTACCAAGTTGCACCTATTGTTTTTGTGTGTATGTCTGTGTGTGTGTGCGTGCATGCATGCATGTGTGTGTGTTCGGCCGTGGAGCCCTGGCCACATTTCACACTCTGTGATAGCAGCAGAATTGCGATTTCTGTAATTGATTTCTGAGTCAAATTAATAAAGCAGCGTGTTAATTTGTGATTAGCCTCTGGGTGTAGCTTTAGCATATCTGATTCAAGAGTGATTTCTACATTGAGTACTCATTACTTCTTCTCTACTTCTCATTTAATTTGCAAACTCTCGGGCAAAATTAAATCCAGATTGACAAATGTGTTAGTGAATGATTTTCTCTACATGTGTGTTGGGTGGGTGTGGGTGTTAAAATTTGAATCTTCCCTGTTGAGTTTATTTTATACTCCTGGTCTTTTCCCAGGCATCCTCCAGGACATGCATACTTTGACCCCAATGACTTCCTGGAAGGCATACAGCAGGACATAGACCGTGAGGAGCTTGAATATGAGGTAAACATCTGCTTTCTCCCCTGGTCTTCCTTCTCCTTTTGATGAAGATCTACATGCAGACACCAATGCATTATTGCGACAAGAGCAGACCCAAGGTCGCCTCCGTGTCTCCAGTCCAATGGCCCTGCTAGAGACCACAAATCCTGATATATCACAGTTATTGATGGCCCACTCTGCCTACATGCAGACGCTGAGATGTAGGCCAGACAGGAATCGAGTTGCTGGTTTGTTCCAGCAGATGCACTATGGTGACATCATTATTTATTAGTGACAAGGCCGAATAAGTCTTCCTCTGCTCCTACGCAGTGAAGATGAGGCCCAGTGGATAATTAGATGGCACAGATAATAGGTCTACAGTGATGAATCTGATGTTACATGCTAACAATCCCCGGATGAGGCCATGATGAGGCCATAATCATGCCCCTGTTGTGCTCCTTCAACGACCTCTTCCGACCCTGTCACCCCCTCCCATTAAAGCTCAGCCACCTACTGTTTGATATGAATAAAATCCAGGAGGGAGCTTATGAGGCTGAGACCAGAAAGGTAAAGTTCAGAGCAGCTGATGGCAGATGCACAGCAGACAAACGCTGCTAATCCCAGTATCCGTGTAGAATGGCTCTTGGCATAAAAGAGAGTGATTGATAAATGATCCGGTGACACTGTTTTCCCTTTTTTTGGAGTGGGGGGCGGGGGGTGTATTTGCCTAATTCTGTGAAACATAGGGATGTTTTACACCCTTTCGGATGTAACTGCTGCAGCTGAGCTCAGTAACAAAGCTAACATTAGCTTGCTACTACATTATCCTGTTATCCATTCAGTGAGAAGAATAGACAAGTTGGGCTACTTTTGACACATTTGATCAAACACCTTGATCAAAGTGCTGTTAAATGATGACGTAAGATGGGAATTTTTAAAATTACATTTCACCAAAATAGCACAAAATACCTCACATGACTTACTAACTAACTTTACTAACTGCCAAGAAATGTCAGCTTGTTTTTACATAAATATGTACACATATTCGCATGTAGCTTAAGGTTTAATACCCAAACATTCTTAAGGTTGCATGGATTCAAACCTAAGTAAACCGCAAGGTTCAAACAAGTTAGAAGTCAGGGAAAGAGTTTTGGAAAGACTTCTTGTAGAAAAACACGAGATTTACAAATAGCTGGGGGAAACTTCCAGGCAGTTACTGCAGCTGGCCAAGAAATATTTCAGCACATTCCCTCAACTCTGCAAAAAATGGGATTGGATGTATTTGCCAAATGTTAAACTCTACCTTTAAGATTATCTCCAGTATTCAGCTGTGACTGTGTTTTTGAGGGATTAACCCTCACAAAGCCCCATCCTCTGCTTTCAGAAAACAATACTGCTCGTATCTCTATCTGTATCTGCGAGATTACAGGTGTTGACAAGTGAAAAACGGGACTGTAGCCGTTTGCAGTCCACTGCATCATCTCTCATTCTGTCAGTGGGCCTCTAAGAAACCCATTGGCTTCCTCGCGTCCAGCTGAAAGATTCATTACAGTGATTGATGGATTGCTTTTGCTCCATGATCCCATTTCGTAGTCAATATATTAAGTCTGTCCAGGAAAACATGAGCAAATATACAACCATTTTCTACTCTATCTTGAAAACAAACTCATAATTCCTGGATGTATGGGATATTAATTTGAGCATGTGTCTAAACAGGAAGTGGATTTGTACCGAGCCAACATCCAAGACAAGCTCGGCCTGACGATCTGTTACAGGACTGATGATGAGGATGAGGCTGGGATCTACATCAGTGAGGTATGTGCTGCATGGACACTCTTAAATCTACCTCTACATTCACTTTGACTCAGAAATAGAGTCAATAAGGTCAATATCTTCATTTTTTCTCTTTTCTTTAGGTTGATCCAAACAGCATTGCCGCAAAGGATGGCAGGATTAGAGAAGGAGACAAAATCATTCAGGTAAGATTGTGTGTTTTCTGTGATCCATTGTCTTGCTTGTAAATGAATCACCGCTACTGAAAAAAGTGTTTCACATCACTAATGGCTTTTAGAAGTGGTGACTCTGGATAAATGTGGCACTGATGCACAAACTTTGAGTGCAAAAACATTAGGATTTTTATTTTTTGAAAGATCAAGGTTTTCACTATTCCTTCTGTCATTCAAGATCAATGGAGTTGAGATCCAGAACCGGGAGGATGCTGTAGCACTGCTGACCAGTGAGAGTAACCAGAATATCTCTCTGCTGGTGGCCAGACCAGAGATGCAGGTAATTAGAAAGTCATTACAGGTTTGAAGCTCAGTAAAAATGAATAAAAACAAGTTTTTTTATATTAATACCTCATTTGATCAGGTGTGAAACCAGAAATGATACGTGATATGATACAGATATCATATTTGTGTACCTTAAAGCATTTTTTGAGGGAAACTTTGCAGTTGAATATTTGCATCTAATGAGGCGTCTCTCCTCCCCACTGCGCCTCAGCTGGACGAGGGCTGGATGGATGATGACAGGAACGACTTCCTGGATGACCTCCACATGGACATGCTGGAGCAGCAGCACCATCAGGCCATGCAGTTCACTGCCAGCATGCTACAGCAGGTACACACACACACGCATACACAAGTGCACAGCGTGGAGACGCAAAGTAGGACAATCAATCTGCACAAACACATATGTTCATCTATAGAATACTGTGGCTGAGCCAATTTTGCTGTGGGTAACAGCTGTTCAGTTGTTTTTAGCAACATTTTGTTCTGTCTAAGGAAAGTAAAAACTGTCATATTGTTATACAAAACTTTGTGAAGCCTTTGTCATTGACACTTTTCAATTTAAAAATGTTTCATGAGCAGTTTATATAACACTATATAATATAGTGTTATATAATCTTCCACTTAAAACTTAAATACAGTGTGTCACCTTCCTAATGTATCCCAGTATTACTTTTTTTATCCCTATCAAAGAAAGAGTTAACCCAAGATGTTAACAGTCATGCATCACAGTGCTCCGTGCAAATACTCAATATAAAGTGAATGTTCGATAGTGTCGACTGGAAAACTTCCGATCACATTCACTTCATTCTCTTTCTCCTTAAAAGCAGCCCCTTATCTGAGCTGTGTATTGTCTGTTTTTACAGAAGAAGCTTGAGGAGGATGGAGGCACCACAGACACAGCCACACTGCTGTCCAACCACCATGAGAAGGACAGTGGAGTCGGTCGCACAGACGAGAGCACACGAAACGACGAGAGCTCGGAGCAGGAGAACCTGGGTGACGACCAGACCACGGCCTCCAACACACTGGGCAGCTGCAGGAAGCTGACCTACAGCCAGGACACCCTCGGCAGCACCGATCTGCCCTTCAGCAGCGAGTCATTCATCTCTGCAGACTACGCTGACACCGACTTCCTGGGCATCACAGCTGACGAGTGCGAGCGCTTCCGAGAACTGCTGGAGCTGAAGTGCCAGATGAGGAACAGCAGTGCTGCGGCTCTGTACTGCCAGGCGGAGGGGGCAGAGGGTCAGGACCAAGACGGTGTGGACAAAGAGCTGGAGCTGCTCAATGAGGAACTGCGCACCATCGAGCTGGAGTGCCTTAATATCGTCCGTGCTCACAAGATGCAGCTGCTGAGGGAGCAGTGCCGTGAGTCCTGGATGCTCCACAACAGTGGCTTCCGCAACTACAACACCAGCATCGATGCACGCCGCCATGAGCTTTCAGACATCACAGAGCTGCCTGAGAAATCAGACAAAGACAGCTCCAGTGCCTACAACACCGGCGAGAGCTGCCGCAGCACCCCTCTCACGTTGGAGCTGTCTCCAGATAACTCGCTCCGTCGAGGGGCAGAGAATCAGGGTCCAAATGGAGCATCTGGCTCCAGCAGCTCCAATGGCAGGATGCTTAAACCTCTCCTGTCCCCTGTCCAGGAAGTGTGCGGGCCAAGCAGGAGCAGAGGCTCTTCCAAAGATCTAGATGGAGGCCTGCAGGCAGAGAGCAAGGAGAGGAAGCTGGGAGAGTCCAGTAAATCTGGACGGAGCTTTTCCCAGCCACACTCACCTTACAAGCATGCCCATATACCCGCCCATGCACGGCACTACCAGAGCTACATGCAGCTGATCCAGCAGAAATCAGCTGTGGAGTACGCCCAGAGCCAGATGAGCCTGGTCAGCATGTGCCGGGACCCCATCAGCCCCAGTGACCTGGAGCCTAAGATGGAGTGGAAGGTGAAGATCCGCAGCGATGGCACACGCTACATCACCAAGCGGCCTGTCCGGGACAAGCTGCTGAGAGAGCGTGCCCTGCGCATTCACGAGGAGCGCAGCGGCATGACCACAGACGACGACGCAATTAGCGAGCTGAAGATGGGCCGTTACTGGAGCAAGGAAGAGAGGAAGCAGCACGCAGTGCGTGCAAAAGAGCAGAGGCAACGCCGCGAGTTCATGAAGCAGAGCCGAGCCGACTGTCTGAAGGAGCAAGCCGGCCCAGAGGACAAAAAAGAGCCCAACATTATCGAACTCAGCCACAAAAAGATGATGAAAAAGAGAAATAAGAAAATATTTGACAACTGGATGACCATCCAGGAACTGCTGACCCACGGTACAAAGTCACCTGATGGCACAAGGGTTTACAACTCACTCCTGTCTGTGACCACAGTCTAAGTCCCACGGTGAGTTAAGGTGGAAGGCCAGCCAGAGGAGGGCAGGCTGGAGTGTGATGGACTGTACATAGGACACTACCAGTTGGGGTAGAGATTCCTGCCTCGTTCAATGTGGCAACATTTTGTAAATAGGAAATATGGAAAGCTGTCTCTGGACGAACATTTTCCATCACTGCAGTGAAGAGAAGGTCCTTCGGATGATGACTGGACTCGACATGAATGGGATATGGCTATGAGGATGATTTTGAAAATGTTTTTTCAAATCCTTTCAGTTACCTTTTCTACCTTTGTGCTTGCTCTTTTAAATAATATTGGAAACACAAACACAATATTTGACTCTTTTGGAAGTTTTTGAAAGTGTGTAAAGACCGTGTGCCATACATAAACAGCCAGCATTTACACTATATTACATTATTTTGTTTGTACTATATATCTCTTATCAGTATTTTACTGTTATGAATACTTAATGCTTTTATGGAAATAATGCTATTTTCCTGCAAGGTAGAACACGTAATCCTTTTCAAAAGGACTTTTGTAAATTAAAAAATACATTTTTTGTAACAAATCCCCTCCTTTAGTTTGAATTTCTCTCTAATGGTGCTGATTTCCCAAAGTTAATACCACCAGCAGTCTACCATCTGTTACATAATGTGGAGAACATCAGTGTGATATCATTATGTATGTTTGTATCTTGAGAGAAGAATGTGTCTCACGTTGAAATTTAAATGTCTGTGTAAGTTAAAACACACCTTGTAGTCAATTTTGCCTCCTTTGGGTTTCATGTATTGAACAGAAAAACAGCTTAACAAATCCTTAGTTAGCCACACAATTTGATGTCTTGTAAAATGAGAGAAATAATAAATTATTGTTTTATATATGATGAGCTTTCAAATGGTGTTGGAATTTGTCATTTACAACAGAGGGAAGAAGTGCAGAGCACATAATGACTAGTTCAACAGGCTCAGTTGGACTACATTTTGCTCTGTGAGAGTCTGAAATGTTTTTTGTCCAAGAGAAACACAGTTTGCAGCCTGGAATCGCCACAGCAGCCTGTCGAAGCCTTTCTCTGAATGAATGGAGCCCACTGTTCAGGTGCAGAAATCCCTGTGAGGCTTTTACTCTCAACCCGTTTTCTTTTATTCTGTGCCAGTAAATACTTTCACTCTGCAGTATAGCTGTGTTGTGCTGTTGTAACACAGCACTGTGGCTCTGATACTGCCTGCTATTTTCCTGCTCAAGAGCACAAGTGATTTCCCCTGAATGTAAAGAAAACTGTTTAAGGTTTCAAAATTTTATATTCTCATCAAAAAATAATGCATTTACAAGAACTAGTGTTATTAATTAACACTTGTGTTTTCAATTTGTTTTTGCCAATTAGACCTAAGCCCAAGTAGAAGCTTTTATAGCTTGGAATTACACGAGATCACCAAACTCCATGCACCAATAAGAATTATTACTTGACATTTTCTAATCACAAGGTGCAGCAAAATAGGAGCACACTATTGCCACGTTTACATGCAGACTTTTTTTCATTCTGATTGAAATCATTCCAATTGAAGAGTTCAGGTCAACTGTTTACATGTGACGTGATCTATTCCGATCTGGTGTTTACATGTGCCACTACATTTA